>CM056053.1:199775221-200057485 GCA_029574335.1 Rana kukunoris
CCCTTGCAAATTTCAGCTTACTCTGCATACTCTGCATATAGAAACCGTCCATAGCATCCAGTACCATAGATAGAAACATCCATAGCAACCAGACCATAGCAAACCTCCATAGCAACCACTCCATAGCAACCACTCCATTTAGCAACCACTCCATAGCAAACCAGTCCATAGCAACCAGTCCATAGCAACAGTCCATAGTAACCACTCCATAGCAACCCAGACCATAGCAACCATGACCTATAGCAACTGTCCATAGCAACCAGTCAATAGGGCAAACTGTCCATAGCAACCCGCCAATAGCAACCCGTCCCATAGCAAACCCGTCCATAGCAACCCGACCATAGCAACCCGACCATAGCAACCAGTCCATAGCAACCAGACCATAGCAACCAGACCAAGCAAAACCCCTCCATAGCAACCCCTCCATAGCAACCCGTTGTTGATGGGGCAATTAGGATGGCGCAGTTTTGATGGGGTAGTTTTTGATGAAGCAGTTTTTGATGGGGGCAATGGGAATCGAAATGGATCGACACATTGTTGGATCACATTTACATCTCCAGGGGGCACCGTCTCCAGTCTGGAGTATTGGTGAAGGCAAGAACTCGTCACACCAATTTTCCCCAGAAATTGTACCTTTTCTAGTTAAGTGTTCTTGCATAGCAAGATCACCTTATTGTTCTCTCACATATATATTATTAAGTGTTCTTGCATTAGCAAGATCACTTATGTTCTCCTACATTATTTTATTATTCTTATTTTCTTATAGCCAAATTTTACCACCCTAACTCCTCCCACAGTTTTTACACTACTTTCCTAGTAATATACGAAAACGACCGCGGATGTTCCCGATCGCTCCTGCTACACAGCTTTGTGGAACGTTTCGCCAAATCCGTTCGCAAATATCGTATCATTATTTGCGGCGAAAATTTCTCCCTTAGGCACAATGAATGGGGCATAAAAAGGCAAAAACGGAAATATTACATGATTTTCAAACTGCGACCATTGATATTGCGATTTCCAGCATTAGTAAATAGACCCTAGTGTGTACTTAAAAGAGGGGTATGCCTGTATTTGGCTCTGCGTAACTTCTGCATACTCTGCATATAGCAACCATTCATAGCATCCAGTCCATAGAAATCGTCCATAGCAACCAGACCATAGCAACCCTCCATAGCAACCAGTCCAGATCCATAGCAAACCACTCTATAGCAAACCAGTCCGTAGCAACCAGACCATAGCAACCAGTACGTAGCAACCAGACTATAGCAACGGTCCATAGCAACCAGTCAATATCAACTGTCCATAGCAACCAGTCAATAGCAACTGTCCATAGCAACCAGTCAATAGCAACTGTCCATAGCAACCCGTCTATAGCAACCCGAACATAGCAACCAGTCCATAGCAACCCTCCATAGCAACCAGACTATAGCAACTGTCCATAGCAACCAGACCATAGCAACCACTCCATTAGCAACCCTCCATAGCAACCAGACTATAGCAACCAGACCATAGCAACTGTCCATAACAACCAGACCATAGCAACCACTCCATAGCAACCACTCCATAGCAACCACTCCATAGCAACCACTCCATAGCAACCACTCCATAGCAACCCGTTTTGATGGGGCAAATAGGATGGTGCAGTTTTGATGGGGTAGTTTTTGATGAAGCAGTTTTTGATGGGGCAATGGATCGAAATGGATAGACACATTGTTGGATCACATTTACATCTCCAGGGGCACCGTCTCCAGTCTGGAGTATTGGTGAAGGCAAGAACACGTCACACAATTTCCCCAGAAATTGTACCTTTTCTAGTTATTCTTATTATTCTTATAGCCAAATTTACCACCCTAACTCCTCCCACAGTTTTTACAGTACATAGACGAGTAATATACCGAAACGAGCGGATTGTTCCCGATCGCGTTGCTATTACTTTGTGGAACGTTTCGCCAAATCGTTCGCGAAATATCGTCATATTTGCGGCGAAATTTTCCCATAGGAATGAATGGGGCATAAAAAAGGCAAAAACGGAAATATTACATGATTTTCAAACTGCGACCACTCCCTCATTTTCAAGCCGACCTACACAAATCTTATATCAAAATAATCAGCTGCCCCTGCTGCCACTACACGTGTTGACGGCTAAGCGATCGGTCAAATGGTTTTCAAGATACAGACATTTGTTTGCACCACACGCCATCCATCATTTCAATGAAAGTCAATGGAGAATAAAAATTGAAAACGTAATATTGCAAGGCAATTTGTAAACTGCGACTGTGCCTTCAATTTTTAATATTTTGAGACATACTATACATCAACTTGAAGGTCTGGGTCTTGTGATTCGTAAAATATATAAATATATTTGCACTGTGCGATTTATAGTTTTTAAAATACAATCAATTGAAGAAGCACAGTATTTAAAAACAAGCCAGAATCTGTGTGGCTGTTTAGAGTGGGCAGTTTGCATGTGTTTACATTGGTTTCCTAGGAGACGAGTTCTCCTCACACACAGCTGAGGTACTTTCTATAGCTCCTCCCACACAGCTGTGAGGTCATATGGCTGTTTTTCAGGTATATCACACTTTTAAGTACACAATGGGGTTTATTTACTAAAGCTGGAAAGCGCAATATAAGGCTCACTTCTGCACACAAACCAATGAGCTTCCAGGTTTTATTACGAAGCTTAACTGAACAAGCTGGGGTTAGAAGCTTATTGTTTTTTCTGCAGAAGTGAGCCTGATATTGCGATTTCCAGCATTAGTAAATAGACCCTAGTGTGTACTTAAAAGAGGGGTATGCCTGTATTTGGCTCTGCGTAACTTCTGCATACTCTGCATATAGCAACCATTCATAGCATCCAGTCCATAGAAATCGTCCATAGCAACCAGACCATAGCAACCCTCCATAGCAACCAGTCCATAGCAACCACACTCTATAGCAACCAGTACGTAGCCACCCCCATAGCAACCAGACCATATCAACTGTACGTAGCAACCAGTCAATAGCAACGGTCCATAGCAACCAGTCAATATCAACTGTCCATAGCAACCAGTCAATAGCAACAACTGTCCATAGCAACCAGTCCATAGCAACCAGAAGCATAGCAAACCAGTCCATAGCAACCCTCCATAGCAACCAGACTATAGCAACTGTCCATAGCAACCAGACCATAGCAACCACTCCATTAGCAACCACTCCATTAGCAACCAGACTATAGCAACCAGACCATAGCAACTGTCCATAACAACCAGACCATAGCAACCAGACCATAGCAACCACTCCATAGCAACCACTCCATAGCAACCACTCCATAGCAACCCGTTTTGATGGGGCAAATAGGATGGTGCAGTTTTGATGGGGTAGTTTTTGATGAAGCAGTTTTTGATGGGGCAATGGATCGAAATGGATCGACACACTGTTGGATCACATTTACATCTACAGGGGCACCATCACCAGTCTGGAGTATTGGTGAAGGCAAGAACACGTCACACAATTTCCCCAGAAATTGTACCTTTTCTAGTTATTATTATTATTCTTATAGCCAAATTTACCACCCTAACTCCTCCCACAGTTTTTACACTACATAGACGAGTAATATACCGAAACGAGCGGATTGTTCCCGATCACGTTGCTATTACTTTGTGGAACGTTTCGCCAAATCGTTCGCGAAATATCGTCATATTTGCGGCGAAATTTTCCCATAGGAATGAATGGGGGAGCTAGAAAAAATGGCAAAAACGGAAAAATTACATGATTTTCAAACTGCGACCACTCCCTCATTTTCAAGCCGACCTACACAAATCTTATATCAAAATGTTCAGCTGTCCCTGCTGCCACTACACGTGTCGACGGCTAAGCGATCGGTCAAATGGTTTTCAAGATACAGACATTTGTTTGCACACCACACGCCATCCATCATTTCAATGAAAGTCAATGGAGAAATAAAAATTGAAAATGTAATATTGCAAGGCAATTTGTAAACTGCGACTGTGCCTTCAATTTTAATATTTCAGAGACATACTATACATCACTTGAAGGTCTGGGTCTTGTGATTCGTAAAATATAAATATATTTGCTGTGCGATTTATAGTTTTTGAAATACAATCAATTGAAGAAGCACAGTTTAAAAACAAGCCAGAATCTGACTGCCTGTTTAGGTGGGCAGTTTGCATGTGTTTACATTGGTTTCCTAGGAGACGATGTCTCCTCACACACAGCTAAGGTGCTTTCTATAGCTCCTCCCACACAGCTGTGAGGTGATATGGCTGTTTTTCAGGCATATCCCACTTTTAAGTACACAATGGGGTTTATTTACTAAAGCTGGAAAGCGCAATATAAGGCTCACTTCTGCACACAAACCAATGAGCTTCCAGGTTTTATTACCAAGCTTAACTGAACAAGCTGGGGTTAGAAGCTTATTGTTTTTTCTGCAGAAGTGAGCCTGATATTGCGATTTCCAGCATTAGTAAATAAACCCTAGTGTGTACTTAAAGAGGGGTATGCCTGTATTTGGCTCTGCGTAACTTCTGCATACTCTGCATATAGCACCATTATATAGCATCCGTCCATAGAAACCGTCCATAGCAACCAGTCCATAGCAACCCTCCATAGCAACCAGACCATAGCAAAACTCTATAGCAACCAGTCCATAGCAACCAGACCATAGCAACCAGTCCGTATCAACCAGACTATAGCAACCCTCCATAGCAACCAGTCAATATAAACTGTCCATAGCAACCAGTCAATAGCAACTGTCCATAGCAACCCGTCTATAGCAACCCGAACATAGCAACCAGTCCATAGCAACCAGACTATAGCAACTGTCCATAGCAACCAGACCATAGCAACCAGACCATAGCAACCAGACCATAGCAACCACTCCATTAGCAACCACTCCATTAGCAACCAGACTATAGCAACTGTCCATAACAACCAGACCATAGCAACCACTCCATAGCAACCACTCCATAGCAACCACTCCATAGCAACCACTCCATAGCAACCACTCCATAGCAACCCGTTTTGATGGGGCAAATAGGATGGTGCAGTTTTGATGGGGTAGTTTTTGATGAAGCAGTTTTTGATGGGGCAATGGATCGAAATGGATCGACACATTGTTGGATCACATTTACATCTCCAGGGGCACCATCACCAGTCTGGAGTATGGTGAAGGCAAGAACACGTCACCAATTTCCCCAGAAATTGTACCTTTTCTAGTTATTATTATTATTCTTATAGCCAAATTTACCACCCTAACTCCTCCCACAGTTTTTACACTACATAGACGAGTAATATACCGAAACGAGCGGATTGTTTCCGATCGCGTTGCTATTACTTTGTGGAACGTTTCGCGTCTTCGCCAAATCGTTCGCGAAATATCGTCATATTTGCAGCGAAATTTTCCCATAGGAATGAATGGTGAGAGCTAGAGCACAGAATGGCAAAAACGGAAAAATCATTACATGATTTGTAAACTGTGACCACTCCCTCATTTTCAAGCCGACATACACAAATCTTATATCAAAATGTTCAGCTGTCCCTGCTGACACTACACGTGTCAACGGCTAAGCGATCGGTCAAATGGTTTTCAAGATACAGACATTTGTTTGCAACACACGCCATCCATCATTTCAATGAAAGTCAATGGAGGAAATTTTTTTGAAAAACTGAATATTGCAAGGCAATTTGTAAACTGCAACTGTGCCTTCAATTTTAATATTTTAGAGACATACTATACATCAGGTTGAAGGTCTGGGTCTTGTGATTCGTAAAATATAAAGATATTCGCTGTGCGATTTATAGTTTTTAAAATACAATCATTTGAAGAAGCACAGTAAAAAACAAGCCAGAATCTGAGTGGCTGTTTAGAGTGGCTGCCTGCATGTGTTTACATTGGTTTCCTAGGAGACGATGTCTCCTCACACACAGCTGAGGGGCTTTCTATAGCTCCTCCCACACAGCTGTGAGGTGATATGGCTCTGTTTTTCAGGCATATCCCACTTTTAAGTAAACAATGGGGTTTATTTACTAAAGCTGGAAAGCGCAATATAAGGCTCACTTCTGCACACAAACCAATGAGCTTCCAGGTTTTATAACCAGGCTTAACTGAACAAGCTGGGGTTAGAAGCTTATTGTTTTTTTCTGCAGAAGTGAGCCTGATAATGCGATTTCCAGCGTTGGTAAATAAACCCTAGTGTGTACTTAAAAGCGGGGTATGCCTGTATTTGGCTCTGCGTAACTTCTGCATACTCTGCATATAGCAACCATCCATAGCATCCAGTCCATAGAAACCGTCCATAGCAACCAGTCCATAGCAACCAGTCCATAGCAACCAGTCCATAGCAACCAGTCCATAGCAAACTGTCCATAGCAACCACTCCATAGCAACCAGTTCATAGCAACTAGACTATAGCAACTGTCCATAGCAACCAGTCAATAGCAACTGTCCATAGCAACCCGTCCATAGCAACCCGTTTTTGATGGGGCAAATAGGATGGTGCAGTTTTGATGGGGTAGTTTTTGATGAAGCAGTTTTTGATGGGGCAATGGATCGAAATGGATCGACACACTGTTGGATCACATTTACATCTACAGGGGCACCATCACCAGTCTGGAGTATTGGTGAAGGCAAGAACACGTCACACAATTTCCCCAGAAATTGTACCTTTTCTAGTTATTAAGTGTTCTTGCATAGCAAGATCACTTACTATTCTCTCACATATATATTATTATTCTTATAGCCGATTTACCACCCTAACTCCTCCCACAGTTTTTACACTACATAGACGAGTAATATATTAAAATGTGCGGATTGTTCCCGAATAGTGGGCTATTACTTTGTGGAACGTTTCGCCAAATCGTTCGCGAAATATCGTAATTTTTACGGTGAAATTTTCCCATAGGAATGAATGGTGAAGCTTACAGTGTGGAATGTCAAAAACTGAAAAATCATTACATGATTTCCAAACTGCGACCACTCCCTCATTTTTAGGCCGACGTACACAAATCTTATATCAAAATGTTCAGCTGTCCCTGCTGCCACTAAACGTGGCTAAGCGATCGTTCAAATAGTATTCAAGATACGGCCATTTGTTTGCAACACACTCCATCCATCATTTCAATGGAAGTCAATGGACGTCAAAATTTTGAAAACTGAAATTTGCAAGGGAATTTGTAAACTGAGACTGTGCCTTCAATTTTTATATTTCAGAGACATACTGTACATCAAATCGAAGGTCTGGGACTTGTGATTCGTAAAATATAAAGATATTTGCTGTACGTTTTATAGTTTTTAAAATACAATCATTTGAAGAAGTACAAGTTTTCAAAACAGCCAGAATCTGAGTCTGTGCTTAGAGGCTGCCTGCATGTGTTTACATTGGTTTCCTAGGAGACGCTGAGGAAAATATCTCCTCACACATAGCTAAGGGGCTTTCTGTAGCTCCTCACTCACAGCTGTGATGGCTTTCTATAGCTCCTCCCACACAGCTGTGAGGTGATATGGCTATGTTTTTTTTGCTCTGCGTAAATTCTGCATACTCTGCAAATAGCAACCATTCATAGCAACCAGTCCATAGCAACCCGTACATAGCAACTGTCTATAGCAACTGTTCATAGCAACCAGACCATAGCAACCACTCCATAGCAACCAGATCATAGCAACCAGACCATAGCAACTGTCCATAGCAACCAGTCCATAGCAAACAGACTATAGCAACTGTTCATAGCAACCAGACCATAGCAACCACTCCATAGCAACCAGACCATAGACACCAGACCATAGACACCAGTCCATAGCAACCAGTCCATAGCAACCAGTCCATAGCAACCAGTCCATAGCAACCAGTCCATAGCAACCAGTCCATAGCAACCGTCCATAGCAACCGTCCATAGCAACCGTCCATAGCAACTGTCCATATCAACCAGTCCAAAGCAAACAGACTATAGCAACTGTTCATAGCAACCAGTCCATAGCAACCAGACCATAGCAACCCTCCATAGCAACCAGTCCATAGCAACCAGTCCATAGCAACCAGTCCATAGCAACCCCTCCATAGCAACCCCTCCATAGAAACCAGTCCATAGCAACCCTCCAGTTTTTGAAGGGGCAAATGGGATGGTGCAGTTTTGATGGGATAGTTTTTAATGGAGCAAAGGATCGACACACTGTTGGATCACATTTAAATCTCCAGGGGCACCGTCTTCAGTCAGGAGTATTGGTGGAGGCAAGAACACGTCACACAATTTCCCCAGAAATTGTACCTTTTCTAGTTATTAAGTGTTCTTGCATAGCAAGATCACTTACTATTCTCTCACATATATATTATTCTTATAGCCAAATTTACCACCCTAACTTCTCCCACAGTTTTTACACTACATAGACGAGTAATATATCAAATAGAGTGGCTTGTTCCCGAATAGTGGGCTATTAATTTGTGGAACGTTTCGCCAAATCGTTCGCGAAATATCGTTGTTTTTCCCATAGGAATGAATGGTGAAGCTTAGAGTGGGAAATGTGAAAAGCTGAAAAATCATTACATGATTTCCAAACTGCGATCACTCCCTAATTTTCAAGCCGACCTACACAAATCTTATATCAAAATGTTTAGCTGTCTCTGCTGACACTACACGTGTTGACGGCTAAGCGATCGGTCAAATGGTTTTCAAGATACAGACATTTGTTTGCAACACACGCCATCCATCATTTCAATGAAAGTCAATGGAGGAAAAAAAATTGAAAACTGAATATTGCAAGGCAATTTGTAAACTGCGACTGTGCCTTCAATTTTAATATTTTAGAGACATACTATACATCAACTTGAAGGTCTGGGTCTTGTGATTCGTAAAATATAAATTTATTTGCTGTGCGATTTATAGTTTTTAAAATACAATCATTTGAAGAAGGACAGTATTAAAACAACCAGAATCTGAGTGTGTGCTGCTTGCATGTGTTTACATTGGTTTCCTAGGAGACGATGAAGAAAAAATCTCCTCACACACTGCTAGGGAGCTTTGTATAGCTCCTCCCACACAGCTGTGAGAGCTTTTTATAGCTCCTCCCACACAGCTGTGAGGTGATATGGCTCTGTTTTATTTGGCTCTGCGTAACTTCTGCATATAGCATCCAGTCCATAGAAACTGTCCATAGCAACCAGTCAATAGCAACTGTCCATAGCAACCACACCATAGCAACCACTCCATAGCAACCACTCCATAGCAACCACTCCATAGCAACCACTCCATAGCAACCACTCCATAGCAACCACTCCATAGCAACCCGTTTTTGATGGGGCAAATAGGATGGTGCAGTTTTGATGGGGTAGTTTTTGATGAAGCAGTTTTTGATGGGGCAATGGATCGAAATGGATCGACACACTGTTGGATCACATTTACATCTACAGGGGCACCATCACCAGTCTGTAGTATTGGTGAAGGCAAGAACACGTTACACAATTTCCCCAGAAATTTTACCTTTTCTAGTTTTGGTATAAGTATTTTGGCCGCATTTAGTAGATGGGGTAATAAGGATTGCCTATACCCTTTAATACCCCCGTGGCCACAATGGAAGAGCAACCCCCAGGGATCTTTTTTGAGCTTCTTCCCAGTAATCTCTTTTATTTGACTGCTTATATTGTCCCAAAACTTTTGTATTTTCGGGCAGGTCCACCACAAGTGTCCCATTGGTTACCAGTTTTGAGTTACAGAGTAGGTTTAGTGCTAAAATTATTGCTCTCGCTCTAACGCACACGTCAATACCTAACATGTGTGGTTTGAACGGTGTTTACATATGTGGGTGGGACTTGCATGCGTTTTTGCTTCTGAGTGCGAGCTACTAGGGACAGGGGCATTTAAATTTAGATTTTAATTTGTTTTTTTAACATAATATTTCTATTTTTGCACTTTTTTGTCCCTTTTTTTGTATTATTTTTCACTTTTCTTCCTATTACAAGGAATGTAAACATCCCTTGTAATAGGACTAGTGTGTGACAGGTCCTCTTTATGGAGAGAGGCGGGGTCAATAAAACCCCACATCTGTCCTCCAGGCTGGAAAGCATGGAATTGGAAAAAAAAAACACTGATCTCATGCTTTCAGCTGCGATCATGTTAGTTCAGCACAGTGGTGTAGTGCATATCACGTTCACCCAGAAGCAAAAGGGTCGCTGGTTCGAATCCCGCTCGTAACACCATCTGCCTGGAGTTTGCATGTTCTCCCTGTGCCTGCGTGGTCTTCCTCCCACAATCTAAAAACATGCTGTAAATCGGATCCTGTCTAAATGAGCCCTAATATGCAGTAGGATATTTAGGTTTTGTGCTGCCCTAGGCCTGACCAAATTTCTGCACCTCCTAATAGAAAAATTACCCACCCTTCCTGTCAAGGCCACACCCTGTTTTTTATGACCCGCCCAGGAATTTTCAGGGGACACACACAAGTTCTGTGGGGGGGCACAGGAGTCCCTTAATTTGCATAGTTTTTCTCACTTCCTGTTTGGCTATGGGGCAGGAAGTGAAGGCCAATCTCCCCAAACGGACAGGGATAATACAAAATAAACTGACAGGGCTTATAACCCTTCCCCTACCATCTCTATACAAAATGAAAGAAAACAAAAAAAAAAAGAAATGTTGATTATAGTTCTAGTTTAACCCCAAATTTCAGATAATTTTATTGAGAGGCCTAAGAAAATATAACCATGCCAATAGGCCAGAACTCAGCGTTGCTAATATGTATGAATGTGTGTTAGGGACCCCCACAAACACCACCCAATGTTAAATAAACAATTTTCTTTTTTTGGGGGATGCCTGCACCCTGCAGGGTAAAGACACCTCACAAATGTTGTCACTTTCTACTTCAAATTCATTCACTTCCTGCCACATAGCCAAACAGGAAATTGCATTTTGCTGTGTACACCCCAAATTAGTAGGGATCTTGGACTTTGGGGTCCATTTACTAAAGGCAAATCCACTTTGCACTACAAGTGGACAAGCAAGGAAGAAAAAAAAAACTTGGCGGGATTGGATGTTAAAACCATCAGTGCTTCCCTTCTGATTTTCATTGACTACGCTTCTACTGCAGTGCGGCTTTGCCTTTACTAAACCCCAAACTAACTAATAATTTGGGGTGTACACAGCAGTGCAATTTGCTTAATGGGGACACTAGTTAGATTGACCTGTGTCCCGAAGAAAAGACCATTGGTAGGGTTTTAACCTCTCTTCCTGTTCAGCTGTGCGACAGGAAGTGAAGCCAATTTTAAGAAAAGGGACACAAAGCCCAACCTAAAAACACAAGCAGGGGTTCTAACACTCACTTGGCTTCCCTCAAACAGCCACAATTAGAATAGGATTGTCTTGTGATAGATTCAAGCACAGTGCTGTAAATCAGCACTTCAAGCCTGTCCAGCAATACACCACCCCCCCCCCCCCCCAACAGGCCATGTTTGCAGGTTTTCCTTCATCTTGCACATGTGCTTTAAAAAGACAGTCTGGACATCAATTCTTGATAAGAGAAATCCACCAAACATGTCCTGGCGGGGGTATTTACAGTAAAGAGGAAATAGTACTTACCGCTTTGTCTTTCCTTTTCTGGTGACTAAACATGGCAGCAAACATTTCATGCATACACACCAGGAAAGAAGCTTAGAGACAAATCACACCGGATTGTTTAGGCCCAAACTATTTCAGCTGCAGCTGTTAAAATCCGTAGCATGAAAAAAAATCACAAAACAAACTTTAAAATTTTAAAGTAATTTTATTGGTCCACAAAACAAGTACAGCCAAACAAGAAAATTAAAATTAACACACAAAAAAAATAAACATAAAAAATAAAAATATACCTAGGTTGATTTCAGACAGTAAGTGGAATATGGTTTATGCTTTTGAAATAACAGGATAGACCCACAGGATTAAAACATTAGTCATTAACGTCTTGAGAAACATTTTGCTAAATTATGCAGCAGACAAAAACATCAAAGTGGACATCATTAAATAAAACAATTGCCCCCCCAAAAAAATAACCTTGCTCAAAAACATCTCGCACCGACATTCTTGCAGTCTGCCCCCTCTCAGGGCAGCTAAAATGTGCTCTATCCACGCTTTTCATAACATGTGTGCTAATGAACCAATTGGAAACACATGAAGAAATGTCAGTGTCTAGTTTGTGTGCACTTGTAACTGCTTACACCTGTTAAGGATGTCCTTAAATTACTAAGCAAAAAACCATGCTTTCTGAGCATGCTCAGAAACATGCAAGTCATTTTGAGGCACAAAAAGCCAGCTTAAATTTTCTAAGTCTCTGAGCATGCCCAGTTCACCCGAGATGCATAAACATAATCAAAGCTGCAACGGCGGATGAAAGCATGAGAGCTGTCTTTATTTTGTTTTTTTACCCTGAACTCATGCTTTCCAACCTGAAGGGGAGGTCTTATTGAATTTTTACGTAACAAACATAAATAATAATAATTAAAACGCCCCTGTCCCTAGTAGCTCGCAGTCAAAAGCGAACACGCACATATTTTTTTCAGGTTACCAGTTTAGAGTTACAGAGGAGGTCTAGTGCTAAAAGTATTGCTCTCGGTCGAACGCATGCTATGATACCTCACATGTGTGGTTTGAACGGTGTTTACATATGTGGGTGGGACTTAAATGTGTAAGAATCAGAATCTGAGAGCCCCCTTTAATAAGGTGGCCCCGAGATTCCGGCCCCCCACCCATGTGAATGAGTATGGGGTTCATCGTACCCCTACCCATTCACCTGGGGAAACAATTAAAGTCAAAAAAATACACCACACATTTTAAAATTAATGTATTAGTCAGCTGGGGGTCTACTGCCGGGGCCCCCCACCACCACCCCATTGGGCCCGGGCTTCGTCGTTTTCTGCCGGGGGTGCGCCTGCCCCCCATGCTTCTAGCTGTCTTCCGCCGGGGGGAAGACACCCCCGGTCTTCTCTGCCGTCGCCCCCACCCCATAAAGCCCTTTTAGATTTGGGGGGGGCCCGGCGGAAAAGACAGGTCTGTCTGTCTTCCGCCGGGGGGGTGACACCCCCGGCTCTCTCGGTCTCCGCCCCCACCCCATAAAGCTCTTTTAGATTGGGGGGGGCCCCGGAGCAGGGGTGTCGCCCCCCCCTCAGGCTTCTAGCAGTCTTCTGCCGGGGGGGCTCCAGCCTCTCCCAGGCTTCTGGCTGTCTTCTGCCGCAGGGCGCCACCCGCGGGCTTCTAGCTGTCTTCCGCCAGGGGGTGCGTCTACCCCCCCGGTCTTCTAGCTGTCTTCTGTCGGGGGGCTCCAGCCTCCTCCGGGCTTCTGGCTGTCTTCCGCCGGGGGGGGCGATACCCGCCGATGCTCTCCGCCATCTTCGGCCGGGGCCCCCACCCCATATTAAGCTTTTTTACATTCGGGGGGGCGGTGGAAAGTGGCGGAGAACACCGGGGGTGTCGCCCCCCCTCGGGCTTCTAGCCGTCTTCTGTCGGGGAGGCTCCAGTCTATCCCGGGCTTCTGGCTGTCTTCCGCAGCAGGGCGCCACGTATGAAGCTCCTTGCTTATGGGGGAGGGCCGCGGGCTTCGTCATCTTCCGCCGGGGGGGGGGGGACCTCTCGATGGCCTCTTCTGCCTGGCTCCTTCGCTGGAGCCAGGGCTTCTCGTCACTTCCGCCGCGGGGTGACACCTGCGGGCTTCTTCGGTGCCCTCCGCTTCTGCCTGGCTTCTCCGCTGAGGCCGGGGCTTCTCTCCACTGTCTTCTTCCATTCGATGTTGACACGACGAGGTCCAGCGCTGAAATGCAGATGGAGCAGCGCGCAACGACTTATATTGGCATAGGGCGTGGTCACCGGGTGATGCCACCATGTGACCTCAACCCATGTGACATTACGGGGCATGATGGGAATGTGATGTCACATGGGTTAAGGTCACATGGTGGCATCACCACGCCCACGCCCTATGCCAATATAAGTCGGTGCCCCCCACCCTCACATAGGGTGGGGGGCTGGAATCTGGGGGCTGCCTTATTAAAGGGGGCTCCCAGATTCCGATTGGCTCCCGCCCGCATACCCCGACAACCAATGGCAAGGGTTGTCGGGAAGAGGCTGTTGTCCCTATCGACATGGGGACAAGAGTGCTTTGGGGTGGGGGGGCAATGCCCCCCTCCCTCAAAGCACACACTCCCCCATGTCGAGGGCATGCGGTCTGGTATGGCTCAGGAGGGGGGATGCTCGTCCCCACCCCCATTCCTGTCCGGCCAGACTGCGTGCCTGGGATGAGGGCTTGGTCTGGATCTGGGGGGGAACCCCACGCCGTTTTTGGCGTGGGTTTAACCCCTCACATTCCGGACCAAGCCGAAGAGCCTACTGTACCCCTGGAGGGGAACCGGCGCCAGTTTCAAGTTTGAAATTTGGCGCAGAGTTCCCCTTCATGGTCAGCGCAGGCTGAGAACAGCTCTGAGATTCCCATGCGCTGTGTCATGCACAGGAATTTCAGCTACGCCGCTTGGTATTTACCAAGAATTTCTCGGCGTACTGACAAGGCGCACGGGATTCCCCGAAATTTCCCTCTGCGCATGCCCAGTATGCAAATGAACCTCCCGAGGTTCAGGCACACTTTGCAAGCGCACGGGGAATCGGTTCTCAAAAGTCACTTTCAATTCGGCCCGCCACACACCTTCAAACACATGTCACTACACTTCCCCTGCATCACCCCCTCCTTCCCCTAATAAACTCCCGCCCGAATCCCCGCAATTGACATTTCTAAATGCCGTGCGCCAGGTCTATACAGGCGCACTATGCGCCCTCTCCTGGGCGCATTAGGCATTTTAGTAAATGAAGAAATATACTGCACTGCCAGCGTATCTCTTTTGTAAATGTCAAAAACACTTTTACTCCTGCTTGTGCACCATGAGCACAGGCTTGGTAAATGACCCCAAGTGTGTCAACATGTGCTATCTGCCATCACAGGATATCGATTGTCTGTGCTTTGTGGGTGCAACCCCTTCCTCGCTACTCAGGTAGGGTAGAGGAAGGGTTTGCACCTCCAAAACCCATCCATTGATCACCCATGATGGCAGATAGCACATGTTGACATTTGACATGGGATCAGAAAGATAGAAATGTGTGCATCTTCAAATTTTAGCTTGTTCCGGGGTGACATCACCCCTTCACATGTGATTATAAGAAGGTTGAACTTTATAAGTTCCATTTTTTTAGGTATTTGGCTTTTTGAAAAAGGCATGTTTTTTGTCAAACTTAAAAAATTAAGAGTATTTTTTTACCTGAAAATTGCCAAAAACGCACACGTTGTGCACAAAATAAAACCCTACATATAAAATTTAAATAATGAGTGGGTTCTTCTTTCTATGCTCAATACCAGTTTGTAGATTTAAAAAAGTGAGTGATTACTGTGCAATTGTGGTTATTTACTAAAACAGAGAAATACATTTGGCTAGGGTTGTCCCGATACCACTTTTTTTAGGACCGAGTACAAGTACCGATACTTTTTTTCAAGTAGTCGCCGATACCGAATACCGATACTTTTTTTAAATGTGTCCCCAAATGCAGACATGTCCCCCACATATGCAGCCATGTCCCCCCACATTTGCAGCCATGTCCCCCCACATTTGCAGCCATGTCACCCACAAATGCAGCCATGTCCCTCCAGCCATGTCCCCCACATATGCAGCCATGTCCCTCCAGCCATGTCCCTCTAGCCATGTCCCTTCAGCCATGTCCCTTCAGCCATGTCCATACCTAGCCGCCGCCGCCGCACGGAGATCATCACAGCATTCATTTAAATAGCTGTTTTACCCGCGAGTATAGACACTCCCCCTTGCTCGGGATTGGACAGATCACGATCACCCATCCAATCCCGAGCAAGGGGGAGTGTCTATACACGCGGGAACACTACAGCTATTCAAATGAAAGCTGTGATGTTCCCGCACGTTCCCGTTTAACCCATGCGGCGTGGCTTTCGATGCGGCGGCTTTGGCAGCGGCGGGGGGGTGTGTCTTTGGGGGGAAGTATTCTATTTAGGCATCGGGGGTATTTGCGGGAGTACAAGTACTCCCGCAAATACTCGGTATCAGTCCCGATACCGATACTGGTATCGGTATCGGGACAACCCTACATTTGGCACTAGAAGTGCACTAGTTGGAGAACCAGGGAGACAGATAAGATAAAAGAAACCAAAGCAAGAATGACAAACAACTGTATAAATTCCAATGGTCAAATTATTTATTAAATAATATTTCTTTCTTTTGGGGGCCGAATTAGAAAGAAATATGGCCTGGCATAGCAATCGCCCCCCATACCCACGAAGTACTCAACATATTTGTTGCGTGCCTCACGAGAAGATTGGGGTGCCAAGCCAGTTCTCCCAGTGTCCAGGCCAAGAAAAGTATCTGAGGGTAGTCCTGCCTCAGGACCAATGTTGGTTAGGTACGACTGGGAGTACCTGCGTAAAAAATTGTGCAAAATGCAATAGGCAAAAACAATGGTGTTCAGTTTATTTTCCGGCAGGTGTATAGCTGTCTGGAACAGGCGGAACGGGCTGGCGAGTATCCAGAAGGCATTCGCGACTACCCTCCGGGCTCTGGCCAGCGATAGTTGAAAACCTTCCTCTCCGGGGTGAGGGTTCTCTGGAGAAAAGGCTGCATGAGGTGAGGTCCAAGCCCAAAAGCTTCATCCGCGGAAAACGGAAGTCCCTCCAAATTGTCTTCATCCCGTGGCAGTGCCAGACCACCAGACTGTAGACGCTTGGCAAACTCTGTCCGCGCGAACACTTCCCCATCAGACAGCCGGCCGTTCTTCCCCACGTCCACATACAAAAATTCGTACTGTGCCGACATCACCGCCATCAACACGATACTATAAAAACCTTTGTAGTTGTAATAGTATGCCCCCGAACGGGGTGGGGGCACTATGCGGATGTATTTCCCGTCTATTGTCCCTCCGCAGTTCGGAAAGTCCCACCGCTGGGCAAATTAGGAAGCCACAGTCTGCCATTCCTGTGGCGTGGAGGGAAACTGTGAGGACAAAAAAAAAAAAATAAGTGCTCCATGATGGCTTCAAACCGGTCGGCTGGTCAGAACGCACTTAAAACAGAAAGCACACCAAATCCAGCAATACCTGTAAAGAACGCACTGAAAAACAGATATGAGCGGACAGGACGGCACTGCAAAGCAGAAACGAACCGTCAGCCAGCACTGAATGCCAATACGATCCCACAAGCACACACTGAACCCGATAATATGATCTGTAAAAGCATGGAGACTGAAAAGCGCAAATCGGCTTTAACCAAACTTTCACTAACACGCGGGAACACGGAATTAGCAAAAGCAGCCTCAAGGGTGGCGCCGAAGGCTTTGGCCTTCCCCTTTATAGTGACATCGTACGTGGTTTACATGTCCGCATATTGACACGATCGGTCCATTAACGGATGGTGTGAAGGCACATCAGACCATTAGTCAGCTTCATCGGTTCTTTGGACCGTTCTCATTGGATGGACTGATCATGTGTACGCTGCTTTAGACTGCCGCATTTTCGCCAAAACCTTTCAGATGGGTGGACTTCAGCAGCAGAACAGCCTGTTAGGAGGGGAATCTGTCCGCTGATCCCCGCTGAGCAGGTGGATGAGAGGTCCGTTGACACAGCCCACATTCCTCTATAGGCGGTCGGATATAAATGGACTGTCCCTGGTCTCCCCCTGTCTGGGACCCAGCTGTCCTAACTCTGACTTCCCCTATTAAGTAAATCCCCTTTTCATCTGAGGGAAATCCTAAAAACATGACCTGTTGGGGGGGGGCTTGAGGACTGGAGTTGAGAAACACTGCCTTAAGGAAACAAAGTTTAATGCTGCATGTAAATGTTTAGGAATTATTTTGGCCCTAAACAGGAAGATGTGGTATTACATGTGGTCATTCAAAGCACAAACATGAGGCAAAACAGAGTTTTAAGGAAAAACTATTGATTAAGATTGTGTAAAGGACTGTATAAGGCCTCGTACACACGAGGGGATATGTCCGCTGAAAACGGTCCGATGGACTGTTTCAGCAGACATCTCCGCTCGTGTGTATGGGCTAGCGGACAGATTTCTCCACCCGACAGATTTCAAAGCATGCTTTGAAATCTATCCGGTGGGAATCTGTCCGCCCGACATGTCTGCTGGTTAGTACACTTACCAGCAGACATGTCGTCCCCCACCGCCGCCGAATGGATTCGGCGCATGCGCGGAAGTGTTTTACTTCCTGGTGCGGTGACGTAGCGGTGACGTGGCGGCGTCAACGTCACCGCCGCGTCACCGCCACGTCACCGCGCCGTCCGGCGGCGGGGAATTTGATCCGATGGTGTGTACACGCCATCGGATCAAACTCCCGATCGGACATATCCGATGGAAATGGTCCGTGGACCGTTTTCATCGGATATGTCCGATGGTGTGTACGAGGCCTAAAAATTCAGATAGTAGAAAACAACATGGCATTTAGTATTTAACAAAAATCCTACAGATTTGATTGCAGGAAATAAGTTAAGGATTGAGCATTTTTTACAAAAGATTCCAAACTTGGATTTGGTTATTAAATTAGTGGATTGTTCTAATTTACTTAAGGTTACCCAGGAAAAATATTAAAATATGAAAGTTTAGTTCAATCTAAAAAGTATCAAACATTTTAGGAAAAATAAACTATTGTTAAAAGTTTTTGTAATTGAGTATTTCTGATAAAAGTAAGGACTTTGGTTGGAGGAATTATCTCGGGAAAAAGGCCAATCGCAGTGGGCAGGAACCAATCTGTGAGTTTCGTGAGATTGTCCTCTAAACAATTTTTTGTCATTACTACAGTATAATCAAGAAACGTCATATTATAACTGTCATGGACCATGAAATACTGAAATCTTAATTCATGTAGTACAGAAGATTTAATTCTGAACCTCAGCCAGGTCAATAGACTCAGAAGAAATACTCACTGTCCATTGTGTGATAACCCTATCTAAAGCCTTTCTATTATCAGGTGTAAATGACTTCTGCCCTGTCTCAATTCTCCAGGCGGCTCCATTGTTCTGTGGCTGGCTATTGTGTACATTGATTGACCCCCTGGGGCTTTTGTCTGAAAACACATCACAGGCTTCTGGCCACACATATTCAGGCTATTCAAGCATTGGGACCAATCTCTGCGGAGACATTTTCAAGTCCTCATTTGCATGGTTTAAGAGGACCAGAGTGAAGACTGCATACTTTACAATGGACCAATAGGAAAGCGGTTGTTGGGGGCGGGATGTTCCAAATCCTGTATAAAGTGTGCTGTGTACTTTCAATAAAGTGTGTCCTGTTACATCCAGCATTAAGCCTTGGCTCATGTGTGGATTATTCGGCGATTCCAGGGATATTCCTAGTCGGGGAATATTGGGTGATTTCTTTTATGGGAGAAGAAGGGAAGGCTTGACGGGGATATGTTCTACTACCATCACAATAACGTAATGTACATGATGTTTGGCAGATGTACAAACCAAATATGTTTAATGGTTAAAAAGGTTAAAAATGATAAAAACGATAAATAAGTCTGCTACCGAATTGTGCAATGAATGGGATAAAAAGCATGGTAGCTAAGCTTGACAGTAACAGATCAATCTCTGGGAGTGTGGCATGTAAAGAAATGTACTATTAACATAAAAAAGCAGATGGTCAAGTTACACAGCCTGGTCAGTAGACATGTGCATTCATTTTTGTCCGAATGCATTTTCGTCTGAATTTCAGGTATTTTCGTTATCGTTTTAACAAACTATAAGGAAAGCACAGAAAACGAAAACCGAAAGGTCAGACATAAACAAATGCTTTATTTTCATTTTCGCTGCTGTCGAATGTGCCTAACCTTAACTCCATTAGTCCAATATTATTCTACATAGAGAGAAAAGATTCGTCATAGAGAGACATGAAGATTCGACATTGAGAGACATAAAGAGTGTTTTTTTTAAATTTTATTTTTTAAGATTGTCGAATTTTTATTTTTTTTCTTAAAACATTCGACAGACACCATAAGCCTTCAATCACAGATTTGACATAGAGAGACATGAAGATTCGACAGAGAGACATGAAGATTCGACATAGAGAGACATGAAGAGTCAAATATTTTTGGAAAGATTCTATCGAATCTTCTTTTTTTTAGAACATTCGACAGACACCATAAGCCTTCAATGAAAGATTCGACATAGAGAGACATGAAGATTCAACATAGAGAGACATGAAGAGTCCAATTGTTTTTTTGTGTCAGATAAGCTTGTCGTGGGTGGATGGAAGGTCGTAAGCGGTGGTAACCGTTACAGTCCCCTCCCCCTTCCCTCCTCCCCTCTCCATCCCCACACCCAAGACTGTTTTACTAATCTCCGAATACTTTGCATATGTTCCGAGAAGAAAAAAGGCCCCCCCAAGCACTCTTGGGTGCAGGTTTAAATCTATCCCGCAGTTCCCATCTTGCATACCTTATAATACCCCCCCCACACCCACCCCTCCCCCCCCATTACCGAACCATCACCCCGTACACCAAAAAAATTGTATACTTTCTCAAATTCCCACACCACTCCCTCCCCCCCATCACTCCCCCTAGCCCCACCCCAATTTACCCCAACCCCAGTACTACAGTATCCACATTCTCCCCCCGACCCTGCCCCTCACCTCCCTGTCTCCCCCAACTCCTCCCCAATAGAGAGAAATACTACTAAAATAAACATATCCAAGGACAAATAACATCAACCAGAGTGCAGAGTCCATTATATAAAAAAAGGGATACTTAATAACAGTTATCCAACACACAAAGCAGATTATTTTTCTGTTCACCCTCCTTTCCATAAATTAGTGTTTCTTAAAGTCTGCCATTCTAGGATTTAGCTGCATCCAGTCTGGGACCGCAAACTGTTCGGTTTCCAAAAATGAAAAAAGACCTGAAGGTCCACTCTTGAACGTAGCCAACATGAGGACGGCCCTTTCTTAATGAACACCGATATGGAAAAACTCCACCTATATGTCCCTCCCCAGTCCTTCACCCGATCCAGTATTGGACGGAGTAATGCTCTACGATGGAGAGTGGCACTTGATAAGTCAGGTAGAATCTTCACCTATGCCCCATGAAATTCTATTGTGCCAGCCTCCTGTGAAAAGTAGTGTAGTCGGCATATCACATCCCGGGGACGACCGTTATCTTTCGATTTGGGGCCCAGAGCCCTGTGTATTCTGTCCATCTCGTAATTTAATGAAATAGTGTCTTTCATAACACTTTGCAAAATACACTTTACTGTGTCTTGTAGGTCTTCCTGTTCTGCCGGTTCTGGGACCCCACGAATACGTATGTTATTACGGCGGCTCCTGTCCTGGAGCTCCTCCAGCTGCAGCTGCAAGGAGACCGAGACATTCATCTGTATATTCACAGCTGTTTACACCTTTTAGCGTCAGCGTCAGAGTTTATGCTTCCGTACCTCCGTGCCAGAAAGCTGCAGCACTGCCGACTTCAAAGGCTGGTCGGTGAGGAATCAATCAGCTCAGCGCCGCTTAGGATAATACACGCCTGGAGCTGTGGAGGGGCGACGGGAGCTCACCACACTACTCCCTCACCCGGCCATGCGCAAGCCACGCCCCCCAAAAAAAGCAATTTTCAATCGCTACTCCAGATCGTAACAGCTACCTCCTCCTGTTCTTGTTGATGGACAAAATTAGTTTGAAGTCTCCAAGATTCTTGATTCTAGAAGACAGGGTCATGGCCTTCGGTATCTGGTTCATTGGAAGGGATATCCCATCACAGACCGTTCCTGGGTTTCAGCCAAAGATCTACATGCCCCTTCTTTTATTCGAGACTTCCATGCCTCATTTCCTACTAAGCCCTGCTAGGCCCCCGGAGGGGTCCACTGTGGAGGGGGCCCTGTCATGTACCAGGTTGTATTTGAAATGGATCTTCCTGGTCCCACAGCTGCAACCTTACCTGTTGTGCTACAGAGGAGATCTGGACTTTTGGGAATGTCCTTGCAGTGTTAAGCATTACCTTGAACACACTAGCTTCACCTTCTGCCAGCTGTGGACAATTTTCAATCAATGCAGCCCATAAATAGGAAGTGACGCTATCCCTCAGTGCCCGTTTATGTGGATTAGCTTTCTGGGTGTTCCTGACTGCTTGTGATCTTGATCATCATCTTGAACTTCTGCCAGAATCCCTGACTACTTTCTAGCCTACTAATTTTGTACTTCACCGCCAGCTCGTGCATTACCTTTGCCTGTCTGACCACTCTCTGGATTTCAAGCCCATAAACGCAGTCGATCATACTGAACGTTTGCTGTGTTTACCCATAAACGCAGTCGATCATACTGCACGTTTGCTGTGTTTGCCTATAAACGCAGTCGATCATACTGCACGTTTGCTGTGTTTTTGTCCATAAACGCAGTCGATCTTACTATAAGTTTGCTGTGGTTTTGCCCATGAACTCAGTCGATCATACTGCACATTTGCTGTGGTTTTGCCCATGAACTCAGTCGATCATACTGCACGTTTGCTGTGTTTTTGCCCTTAAATTAGTCGATCTTACTATACGTTTGCTGTGTTTTTGCCCATAAACTGAGTCGATCATACTGCACGTTTGCTGTTTTTGGCCATAAACTCAGTCGATCTTACTATACGTTTGCCGTGTTTTTGCCCATAAACTCAGTCGATCATACTGCACGTTTGCGGTTTTTGGCCATAAACTCAAGTCGATCTTACTATACGTTTGCTGTGGTTTTGCCCATAAACGCAGTCGATCATACAGCACGTTGCACGTTTGCTGTATTTTTGCCCATAAACTCAGTCGATCTTAATATAAGTTTGCTGTTTTTTTGCCCATAAACTCAGTCGATCATACTGCACGTTTACTGTGTTTTTGTTTATAAACACAGTCAATCTTACTATAAGTTTGATGTGTTTTTGCCCATAAACGCAGTCGATCATATTGCACGTTTGCTGTTTTTGCCCATAAACGCAGTCGATCTTACTGCACGTTTGCTTTGTTTGTCCATAAACGCAGTCGATCATACTGCACGTTTGCTGTGTTTTTGCCCATAAACGCAGTCGATCTTACTGCACGTTTGCTGTGTTTGCCCATAAATGCAGTCGATCATACTGCACGTTTATGGACAAAAACACAGCAAGCTCAGTCGATCTTACTATACGTTTGCTGTGGTTTTGCCAATAAACGCAGTCGATCATACTGCACGTTTGCTGTGTTTTTGCCCATAAACTCAGTCGATCATACTGCACGTTTGCTGTGTTTTTGCCCATGAACTCAGTCGATCTTACTATACGTTTGCTGTGGTTTTGCCCATAAACTCAGTCGATTTTACTATATGTTTGCTGTGTTTTTGCCAATAAACGCAGTGGATCATACTGCACGTTTGCTGTGTTTTTGCCCATAAACGCAGTCGATCTTACTATAAGTTTGCTGTGTTTGCCCATAAACGCAGTCGATCATACTGCACGTTTGCGGTGGTTACCCATAAAAGCAGTCGATCATACTGCAAGTTTGCTGTGTTTGCCTATAAAACACAGTCAATCATACTGCACACTTGCTGTGTTTTTGCCCATAATCTCAGTCGATCATACTGCACATTTTCTGTTTTTGGCCATAAACTCAGTCGATCTTACTATATGTTTGCTGTGGTTTTGCCCATAAACGCAGTCGATCATACAGCACGTTGCACGTTTGCTGTTTTTTTGCCCATAAACTCAGTCGATCATACTGCACGTTTGCTGTTTTTTTGCCCATAAACCCAGTCGATCATACTGCACGTTTGCTGTTTTTGGCCATAAACTCAGTCGATCTTACTATACGTTTGCTGTGGTTTTGCTTATAAACGCAGTCAATCATACTGCACGTTTGCTGTGTTTGCATATAAACGCAGTCAATCATACTGCACGTTTTCTGTGTTTTTGTCCATAAACGCAGTCGATCTTACTATAAGTTTGCTGTGTTTTTGCCCATAAACTCAGTTGATCATACTGCACGTTTGCGTTTATGGGCAAAAAACACAGCAAACGTATAGTAAGATCAACTGAGTTTATGGGCAAAAACAGCAAACGTGCAGTATGGTCGACTGCGTTTATGGGCAAAAACACAGCAAACGTATAGTAAGATCAACTGAGTTTATGGGCAAAAACAGCAGTCGATCATACTGCACGTTTGCTGTTTTTGCCCATAAACGCAGTCGATCATACTACAAGTTTGCTGTGTTTGCCCATAAACGCAGTCGATCATACTGCACGTTTGCTGTGTTTTTGCCCATAAATGCAGTCGATCTTACTATAAGTTTGCTGTGTTTGTCCATAAACGCAGTCGATCATAGTGCATGTTTGCGGTGTTTGCCCATAAACGCAGTCGATCATATTGCACGTTTGCTGTTTTTGCCCATAAACGCAGTCGATCTTACTGCACGTTTGCTTTGTTTGTCCATAAACGCAGTCGATCATACTGCACGTTTGCTGTGTTTTTGCCCATAAACGCAGTCGATCTTACTGCACGTTTGCTGTGTTTGCCCATAAATGCAGTAAGATCATACTGCACGTTTATGGACAAAAACACAGCAAGCTCAGTCGATCTTACTATACGTTTGCTGTGGTTTTGCCAATAAACGCAGTCGATCATACTGCACGTTTGCTGTGTTTTTGCCCATAAACTCAGTCGATCATACTGCACGTTTGCTGTGTTTTTGCCCATGAACTCAGTCGATCTTACTATACGTTTGCTGTGGTTTTGCCCATAAACTCAGTCGATTTTACTATATGTTTGCTGTGTTTTTGCCAATAAACGCAGTGGATCATACTGCACGTTTGCTGTGTTTTTGCCCATAAACGCAGTCGATCTTACTATAAGTTTGCTGTGTTTGCCCATAAACGCAGTCGATCATACTGCACGTTTGCGGTGGTTACCCATAAAAGCAGTCGATCATACTGCACGTTTGCTGTGTTTGCCTATAAACACAGTCAATCATACTGCACACTTGCTGTGTTTTTGCCCATAATCTCAGTCGATCATACTGCACATTTTCTGTTTTTGGCCATAAACTCAGTCGATCTTACTATATGTTTGCTGTGGTTTTGCCCATAAACGCAGTCGATCATACAGCACGTTGCACGTTTGCTGTTTTTTTGCCCATAAACTCAGTCGATCATACTGCACGTTTGCTGTTTTTTTGCCCATAAACCCAGTCGATCATACTGCACGTTTGCTGTTTTTGGCCATAAACTCAGTCGATCTTACTATACGTTTGCTGTGGTTTTGCTTATAAACGCAGTCAATCATACTGCACGTTTGCTGTGTTTGCATATAAACGCAGTCAATCATACTGCACGTTTTCTGTGTTTTTGTCCATAAACGCAGTCGATCTTACTATAAGTTTGCTGTGTTTTTGCCCATAAACTCAGTTGATCATACTGCACGTTTGCGTTTATGGGCAAAAACACAGCAAACGTATAGTAAGATCAACTGAGTTTATGGGCAAAAACAGCAAACGTGCAGTATGGTCGACTGCGTTTATGGGCAAAAACACAGCAAACGTATAGTAAGATCAACTGAGTTTATGGGCAAAAACAGCAGTCGATCATACTGCACGTTTGCTGTTTTTGCCCATAAACGCAGTCGATCATACTACAAGTTTGCTGTGTTTGCCCATAAACGCAGTCGATCATACTGCACGTTTGCTGTGTTTTTGCCCATAAATGCAGTCGATCTTACTATAAGTTTGCTGTGTTTGTCCATAAACGCAGTCGATCATAGTGCATGTTTGCGGTGTTTGCCCATAAACGCAGTCGATCATATTGCACGTTTGCTGTTTTTGCCCATAAACGCAGTCGATCTTACTGCACGTTTGCTTTGTTTGTCCATAAACGCAGTCGATCATACTGCACGTTTGCTGTGTTTTTGCCCATAAACGCAGTCGATCTTACTGCACGTTTGCTGTGTTTGCCCATAAATGCAGTCGATCATACTGCACGTTTATGGACAAAAACACAGCAAGCTCAGTCGATCTTACTATACGTTTGCTGTGGTTTTGCCAATAAACGCAGTCGATCATACTGCACGTTTGCTGTGTTTTTGCCCATAAACTCAGTCGATCATACTGCACGTTTGCTGTGTTTTTGCCCATGAACTCAGTCGATCTTACTATACGTTTGCTGTGGTTTTGCCCATAAACTCAGTCGATTTTACTATATGTTTGCTGTGTTTTTGCCAATAAACGCAGTGGATCATACTGCACGTTTGCTGTGTTTTTGCCCATAAACGCAGTCGATCTTACTATAAGTTTGCTGTGTTTGCCCATAAACGCAGTCGATCATACTGCACGTTTGCGGTGGTTACCCATAAAAGCAGTCGATCATACTGCACGTTTGCTGTGTTTGCCTATAAACACAGTCAATCATACTGCACACTTGCTGTGTTTTTGCCCATAATCTCAGTCGATCATACTGCACATTTTCTGTTTTTTGGCCATAAACTCAGTCGATCTTACTATATGTTTGCTGTGGTTTTGCCCATAAACGCAGTCGATCATACAGCACGTTGCACGTTTGCTGTTTTTTTGCCCATAAACTCAGTCGATCATACTGCACGTTTGCTGTTTTTTTGCCCATAAACCCAGTCGATCATACTGCACGTTTGCTGTTTTTGGCCATAAACTCAGTCGATCTTACTATACGTTTGCTGTGGTTTTGCTTATAAACGCAGTCAATCATACTGCACGTTTGCTGTGTTTGCATATAAACGCAGTCAATCATACTGCACGTTTTCTGTGTTTTTGTCCATAAACGCAGTCGATCTTACTATAAGTTTGCTGTGTTTTTGCCCATAAACTCAGTTGATCATACTGCACGTTTGCGTTTATGGGCAAAAAACACAGCAAACGTATAGTAAGATCAACTGAGTTTATGGGCAAAAACAGCAAACGTGCAGTATGGTCGACTGCGTTTATGGGCAAAAACACAGCAAACGTATAGTAAGATCAACTGAGTTTATGGGCAAAAACAGCAGTCGATCATACTGCACGTTTGCTGTTTTTGCCCATAAACGCAGTCGATCATACTACAAGTTTGCTGTGTTTGCCCATAAACGCAGTCGATCATACTGCACGTTTGCTGTGTTTTTGCCCATAAATGCAGTCGATCTTACTATAAGTTTGCTGTGTTTGTCCATAAACGCAGTCGATCATAGTGCATGTTTGCGGTGTTTGCCCATAAAAGCAGTCGATCATACTGCACGTTTGCTGTGTTTGCCTTTAAACACAGTCGATCTTACTATACGTTTGCTGTGTTTTTGCCCATAATCTCAGTCGATCATAATGCACGTTTGCTGTTTTTGGCCATAAACTCAGTCGATCTTACCATACGTTTGCTGTGTTTTTGCCCATAAACGCAGTCGAGCATACTGCACGTTGCAAGTTTGCTGTGTTTTTGCCCATAAACTCAGTCGATCTTACTATATGTTTGCTGTGTTTTTGCCCATAAACTCAGTCGATCATACTGCACGTTTGCTGTGTTTGCCTATAAACGCAGTCGATCATACTGCATGATTGCTGTGTTCTTGTCCATAAATGCAGTCGATCTTACTACAAGTTTTGCTGTGTTTTTGCCCATAAACTCAGTCGATCATACTGCACGTTTGCTGTGTTTGCCTATAAACGCAGTCGATCATATGAATGAATGAATGAATGAAAACTTATATAGCGTGGCACATGCGAACTGAATCGCCTCTGCACGATTGCTGTGTTCTTGTCCATAAATGCAGTCGATCTTACTACAAGTTTTGCTGTTTTTTTGCCCATAAACGCAGTCGATCATACTGCAGGTTTGCTGTGTTTGCCCATAAACGCAGTCGATCATACTGCACGTTTGCTGTGTTTGCCCATAAACGCAGTCGATCATACTGCACATTTGCTGTTTTTGTCCATAAACGCAGTCGATCTTACTATAAGTTTGCTGTGTTTTTGCCCATAAACTCAGTCGATCTTACTATACGTTTGCTGTGTTTTTGCCCATAAACACAGTCGAGCATACTGCACGTTGCACATTTGCTGTGTTTTTGCCCATAAACTCAGTCGATCTTACTATATGTTTGCTGTGTTTTTGCCCATAAACTCAGTCGATCATACTGCACGTTTGCTGTGTTTGCCTATAAACGCAGTCGATCATACTGCATGATTGCTGTGTTCTTGTCCATAAATGCAGTCGATCTTACTACAAGTTTTGCTGTGTTTTTGCCCATAAACTCAGTCGATCATACTGCACGTTTGCTGTGTTTGCCTATAAACGCAGTCGATCATATGAATGAATGAATGAATGAAAACTTATATAGCGTGGCACATGCGAACTGAATCGCCTCTGCACGATTGCTGTGTTCTTGTCCATAAATGCAGTCGATCTTACTACAAGTTTTGCTGTTTTTTTGCCCATAAACGCAGTCGATCATACTGCAGGTTTGCTGTGTTTGCCCATAAACGCAGTCGATCATACTGCACGTTTGCTGTGTTTGCCCATAAACGCAGTCGATCATACTGCACATTTGCTGTTTTTGTCCATAAACGCAGTCGATCTTACTATAAGTTTGCTGTGTTTTTGCCCATAAACTCAGTCGATCTTACTATACGTTTGCTGTGTTTTTGCCCATAAACACAGTCGAGCATACTGCACGTTGCACATTTGCTGTGTTTTTGCCCATAAACTCAGTCGATCATACTGCACGTTTGCTGTTTTGGCCATAAACGCAGTTGCTCTTACTGGACAGGTGCTGTTTATTTCTGATTTTGTCCTGTGCAGGCTATTAAAATGTCTGGAAGGACAACAAAGAAAGGCAGGGCAAGCAGGCTCTGCATCTAGAGGCAACGCTGGTGGTGGACGTGGTGGCCGCTTGTCGTCCTTTTCGGAAGCTGGCCGTGTTGAGCCTCAACCTGCAGAGAAATTAGTAGAGTGGATGACCAAGCCGTCCTCATCCTCCTCATCCTCTCTCACCCAGGCTGAGCTTAGTTTATCTGGCAAAGCAGCTGCCAAGGCGTCCCCTTCCTTGTGCACAATGGCATCACACAATCCTTCCCTAGTCCCACCGTGTCCTCCTGAGGAGTCCCCCGAACTCAACACAGTGTTGGGTACATGCTGAATGAAGATGCGCAGCGTTTTGAAGGCTCCGATGATGGAACACAGATAGGGGAAGGCATTGATGTGAGCCCAGGGAGATATTCGATGTGGGGGATGACGTGTCGTACGTGACACACGCACGCACGCACGTCGAGGGAGGAGCTACCCACGCCACGGATCCAGCAGGGAGATGATGGGACGGAGGACGCGGAAGGATTCGGCGAGCAAGAGGGAGCGGCAGCTAGGTAGAGCGTTGGCCCGACGATCTGCTGAACCGTCGCGCATCCACCATCCTTCCTCGACACTCGCCGCTCTCCCAGCAGTACAGCAGAGGCTCCCCCGGTCCCGCCTCTCGATCCCCCCCCCCCCGTGGCTACAGCGTACGCCGGCCTAAGAAACCTGCAAGCGAGGCTTTGTTCCTGGAGTCAGCTGGGTGCAGTGGAGGTACACCCCCCTTGCAGAAGCGGTCCGACTGGTCCTCACAGCACGAGCAGGTAAAAAAGTTTTTGTCCCAATCATCTCAGAGACTGAGTAAGCAGAACACAGGTCTACAATCCGCAGGTTTAAGATCAAGAGGAAAGGGTAAGATCGTTGGATAGATATACCCCCCCAAGCTCTTTCCTTAAAATTACATCACCGGTGCACTTGCAAAAGAGAGGCCTCTAAAGCCGATGTATAAGATTTTCCTTGCATTTACCCATGTGTGATATGTCTTGGGGCAGGGCTGTATACTTTCTGCATACCTACTGAACTGCTTTGTTGAAAATATCATGTATAGACGCACAGTATAATACCGTGACAACGAGACGAGGAGGGGCTAGATGCAAAATTCATGCAACTATCACTGATGATGACGTAGGGGGGTAAAACCCTGCCTAAACACATGACAACCTCCTTGCAGTATAATACATAGTCGCATCCTCGCTGTTATGTATCCATCTCGTTTTCATACATGTGGAGACCCCGCGTTGACGAGGAGTCCCTAGTTGAAAGTTAGGTGGACTGCTAATTCCTAGAAGCACTAGAACATCTAAAACCGGGGGAAGAGCCCACTCGAGCGGGATCAATACCGCTCCTGCGTCTTTTAGAGTCATACACAGAGGCGAAGGCTGGATCATTGGCAAAACTGGGGAAACGAATCAGAGCCAGGACAAAACACGCAATGAGCAAGACCACAAGGGGCTCCGCCCTGAGAACCCCCAAAGACAATCCTACTAGTAGCACTATCAGACAATATATGACCCCGGAGGGGAAAAAAAAAATCTGAGCAACGAAAAAAAAGTTGATAAACCGGGGACGACTAAAAAGGGACTGGGGGCGGTGAACCCCTCAATGATGGATGTATCAACAGAGGGGGACCCTGACTTAAGTCAACTAGACGAATCGAATCAAGAGCAGGCTCGCACATTCTAACGAAAGACGAATTAGATGGCATGTTAAGAAGACTGGAAAAAGTAATTAGAGATGAAATCAGTGCATTGAGAACGGATATAGGGCACATTCTATCACGCGTGGAAGAGATGGAAACCAGGCAGGAAAGGCAAGATTTAGAACTCAATCACTCAACTAAGAGACCAACAGATCCAATTAAAACTGAACCAGAGACTCCTGCAATACCGGCTAGAAGACCAGGAGAATCGCAATCGTAGGCAAAACCTGCGTATCCGCTCTATTAAAGAAGAAAGGGGTGAAGACTTGGATTTTTTTTTAAACAATCTGTTTCTTCCCCTCCTGGACAAGGGCATGGAAGAACCCCTCAAAATAGAACGGGTCCACCGTATCGGCCGAGCCAGAGATGGAGGAGGTGAAAGACCAAGAGATATAATCGTCAGGTTCAGACATTATGAAGAGAAGGCAGAGATCTGGTCTAGACTGAGAGGAAAGACACCCCTGGGATATCAAGGGGACAAGATCCATATCTTTACAGATCTGGCACGGGAAACCCTTGATAGGAGGAGGCACCTAAAGCCCCTATTGGAACAGATGCGACAAAAAAATATTAAATACCAGTGGGGGTTCCCGGCATGCCTTATCGGAAAGGAGGAGGGGATCTCGGCAAAACTAACATTCCCAGAAGATCTGCCAGGTTTCTGCCGAAAATTGAATCTACAGAGTGTGGACTTACCCGGATGGGTTGAATAAGTCTATCTAACCTCAGGAGGGGGAAACAGGGGGGGGGGGAAATGGGGGGGGGGGCTAGGCAGGGTCTTCTGCGCCCCAACTCAAAAAACTCCAAAAGACTGCCCAGCTGTCTTCTGGGGGAGACACGAGAGGGTCCGTTGTTGTGGGTAAAGTCTACACCTCACCACATAGAAACCAGAGGGCAATAGGGTGGGTAGTGCCCGGGGTGGTTTCAAAGGCGATGGTGGGGTCTGGGCAGGGGAGGGGGGGTCGGGGGCTTAGGGCTTGGGAAGGGGGGGGGGACATGGCTCTCAGGGACTCGATTGGAAACAGGGGAGTAAATGGAGAACTGGGTGAGATGACAGACATCAAGTTTATGTCATACAATGTCAAAGGTATGAATTCTGAGCGTAAAAGATACAAGATCCTAGAGGAGATCAAACACAATAGAGCCGATGTGGTCTTTATACAGGAAACACACTTATCAAATATTAAGCTGTATTCACCCACTTTTCCAACCTGGTACTACTGCGACTCTATCTCTAACCGTTCCAGGGGAGTGGCAATTGGCTTTGCGTAAGGTATAAGGTTTGTTCTAGAGGCAAGATTACTAGACCCGGAAGGTAGATTCCTATTTTTAAAAGGGAAACTAGAGAATACAACATATACCTTCGCAAACATCTACTCCCCTAATAAACATCCTATCGAATATCTAGGTAAAATCCTGGGCAAACTGTCAAACTTCAGGGAGGGATATTTGATCTTAATGGGGGATTAAATTTCAATATGGACCCGAGAGTAGATAACAAGTCCTGGGGGAGGGAGAGAATCAACGGGCAACTTAAAAAAATAAGACATAAAATGCATGATAAACAACTACCGTGTTTCCCCGAAAATAAGACACCGTCTTATATTTTTTTTTCCTCAAGAAATCACACTATGGCTTATTTTCGGGGGGTGTCTTATTTTTATTACAGAAAATAAAGGTTGCCTACCTGAACCACACTTGCGCTTCTTAGCATTTCCTCTGTCCACCTGTAGACTGAGATTATCGTATTCTGCACGCCATTTTTGGACCATTCGGATATCCAACTTCTTCTCTTTGCACTCATCTTGTCTGGCTGTACAGAAAGATAGGCCAGCAAAGCTGATGTGGAGCACAGTGGAGCTGGGGTGATTTCTTTGGGCTCAGTACGGTAGCAGCTTTTCCCCCTATCCCCTGGTGTTTGTGTGGGGTGAGAGAGGGGTTTGCTTGTCAGTGCTGGGAGAAGCTTTACAGCTTTACAGAGCGTTCTTCTCCTCACTTCAGCTCCTGAGCTCCGCACCAGTACAGTACCGTACGCCTATCACGTGTTGTTTACCGCTCAACGCCGTGCCGCTACGCATTCCACACGCCCATCACTACGTCTTATTTTCGGAGATTCGACACGCCATCGCTACGTCTTATTTTCGGAGGGGTGTCTTATATTTCTATCTTGTGTCGAAATCCCGCTATGGCTTATTTTCGGAGTACGTCTTATTTTCGGGGAAACACGGTAGTAGATGTTTGGAGGGTTTTACACCCAGGCATACACGACTACACGTTCTTCTCCCCCTTACATGGAACATACTCTCGGATCGACTACATTTTGGCGGACCATAGTTTACTAGATCGGGTGATCGAGGCAGACATTGGCATTATGACTTTATCGGATCATGCCCCAGTCACCATGAAAATCAGATCACTTGTTCACGAGAGCCAACAGTCGACATGGTACCTAAATGATAGCCTGATCCGAGACGATGGGGGGGCTGGTAGGGTGGAAGAGGAACTGAAACAATTCTCTTAGTAATGACACAGAAGAGATCTCAAGTGCCACCCTCTGGATGACGCATAAAACGTACATCAGAGGGGTACTAATATCTGAGGGAGCTAGGAAAAAAAGCTGAAAGAAATAGGAAGCGTAATGCCCTGACCAAGGAAAGAACGATTTTAGAGCGAAGCCATAAAGAACAGACACAAAACGAGACATATGTAAAATTGATCCAAAAAAGAGATGAACTAAAAGAGATTATGAAACAGGAAGCCAGGATAAACTAAGAATATTGCCAGAGAGAGGTACTTATGGGGTAATAAACCCAGTAGGTACCTCGCTAAAATGGTTCAAAAAAAGAAGACCAGGAACTACATTGAGAAAGTCAAAAGAAAAAGTGGGGAGCTGGCGTATTCAACCAAGGACATAGGTGAAACTTTTAAAAACTATTATGAAGAAAATAATTGGAAGTTGGAGTTGGAAAAAACAATAATGGATAAACCCATAACGGAAGAAGAAATTAAGAATGCCCTGAAAAATACGGCAGGGGGCAAAAGCCCGGGCCCTGATGGGTTCTCGGTCTTTTACTATAAGAGATTTAGCCATATTTTGATACCCATAATTTGTAGATATTTTAACGGTCTAGGAACGGAGTACGATATTAGTAAGGAAGTTATTTTAAAGGAGGGGAAGGACGGATCAACCTGTTCGGGATATAGACCAATCTCTCTGTTAAACACTGATACGAAGCTCTTTGCAAAAATTCTGGCGGAGCGTTTAACCACTTAAGACCCAAACCAATATGCTGCCAAATGACCAAAGGGGTTTTTGCGATTCGGCACTGCGTCGCTTTAACAGACAATTGCGCGGTCGTGCGACGTGGCTCCCAAACAAAATTTGCGTCCTTTTCTTCCCACAAATAGAGCTTTCTTTTGGTGGTATTTGATCGCCTCTGCGATTTTTATTTTTTGTGCTATATACAAAAATAGAGCGACATTTTTGAAAAAAAAACAATATTTTTTACTTTTTGTTATAAGAAAAATCAAATAAACGAAATTTTAGTCAAACATTTAGGCCAAAACTTATTTAGCCACATGTCATTAGTAAAAAAAAAAAATCGCAATAAAAAAAAATTAGCTACCTAGCGGGAACAGCGACACTAATACAGCGATCAGAAAAATGATCGCTTAGTGACGCTGGCAATAGGGAGTGAAAGGGTTAACTAGGGCAGTGATCAAGGGGTTTAAACTTTATTAGGGGGGGTACAGGGCTACCCTGAACCTAACACTAACTGACTTTTACACTGCCTGTCACACTGACACTAAATACAGTAATCATACATGTATGATTACTGCATTCAGTGACACTGTGACAGGCGGGAGGGGGGGGGGGGCGATCGCGGGGGTTAAATGTGTTTTTTGTGTAGTGTAGGTGCAGTGCAGTGCAGACTTACTTGTGTTGTGATCTCTCCTCAGCGGTGGTCGAAAAAACCACTGAGGGAGAGATCACGTCGCTTCCTTACACAGGAGGAGGAAGTGCACTGCAGGGGGAGCGCGCACATTGGCTGGGAGCGAGCCGGAGGGGGCAGACAAAAACGAATAGCCGCCCCCTCTTGTCGGATCGCTCCTGCAGCCGCGCGGACCGCCGCATGTACGGGGGGGGGTCCGATCGCCCCCAAGGCACCAACGTATATATACACGTTGATGTGCCTGTCGGTGCCATTCTGCCGACGTAAATGTACATGCGGCGGTCCTTAAGTGGTTAAAAAAGTCTTTACATCAGTTGATCTATCCTGACCAGGTTGGATTTGTCCCAATGAGAGAAGGAAAGGAGAATGGCATAAGAGCGCTCTTCCTTTTAGAGAGGATGAAACAGAGTGGGCCCCCAGGACTATTCCTGTCGGTGGATGCCGAGAAGACCTTCGGCAGGGTAGACTGGGGGTTCATGATGCAGACCCTCGAAACAATGGGAATCGGAGAGCGGCTGATGAAATGGATTAAAACTCTTTATTACCATCCCTCCGCCAGAATTAAAATAAATGGCATGTATTCGGAGTCCTTCGAAATGAAGAACGGGACAAGGCAGGGGTGTCCCCTGTCCCCCCTTTTCTTTATACTAGCACTCGAACCTCTGTTCGCAACGATCCGCAAGGCCCCCGAAGTCAACGGGGTCAGAGTAGAAGAAGAAGAACATAAGCTGGCGGCATTCGCCGACGACGTGTTGTTCTTCCTCACTAAAACCAACAGAATCCATACCTAAGCTTCTATCGATAATACAACTATATAGTAAAATCTCAAATATTAAAATAACAAAATCTGAAATATTAAACATAAATCTCAATAAAAAGGAAGAGTTGCAAGTAAAGGAGATAGGTGTTATCCCCTGGAAGAAAGAAATAAAATACCTTGGTATAAAATTAGCCAATTCGACCCAGAAGATGTATAGTATTAACTATATCCCCTTTAAATGAGATTAAAGACAAATTAAAAAACACGATAAATAAACCTATTTCATGGATAGGACGCATCAATATGTTGAAGATGACCATTGTACCAAAAATGTTATATAAATTCACAATGATGCCAATCACTTTACCCCAACAGTTTCTAAACACCCTAAACTCCTTACTAATTAATGTCTGGAAAAACAAAAAAACACTGAATTTCTCTTTCAATCCTCAAACAAGCGAAGCAACAGGGCGGTCTCTCAGTTCCCGACATTAAAAATTATTATAAGGCGGCTGTTCTTTCGAGGGTGATAGAATGGGCTAGGGATAGACCAGGGAAGAGATGGCTACAAATAGAGAAGGCACAAGCTAATTTGCAACTCACTAATATCATGTGGATACCTGCACAACACCGAGCACTGGACAATAAAATATACGATATGACACGAGACACATTAAAAATATGGGCTAGAGCACAGACACTTTTAGATAGCAAGTTTAATTCCCCACTAATGAATTTAAAGGAAAACACATACTTTGCACCTGGGATAAAGAAGATAGGGGGCAACTGGATTAGAAAGGAAAAAGTATACTTAGGAGACATCATAAACAACGGGACGATAAGGACCTATGAAGCTGGATAGGTGGCACTACTCCCAGCTACGCCATTTTGTACAATACCTCCCCCGCCCTTTACGGACAGGGTTAGAGTTGACACCAGTAGAGAAGCTATGTAAGGAAGAAAAACCTAAGAGTACGGTCTCCAAATTATATGGGATTCTTATAAAGATAGGTGCTCCTGAAGACGCACCCTTCTTAGAGAAATGGGAAAGAGAATTGGGCACTTTCTAGAGGGGAAAACACTTCACAAAGAATATTTCAACTGACACACGCATCAGCTATTGACACAAGAACAGCCGAGACCAACTACAAGTGCCTTTCGGGCTGGTACATGACCCCAGACAAATCCAGTAAATTTAAAGTAGGCCAAACCGCCAATTGCTGGCGGGGGTGTCCGGATAATACACAGACCATTCAAATTTATACTTGGATTTCAGTATCTTCAATTTTTTCTCCGGGAGCGCCACTCCCATCGCACACATACATATTTACTTCTTGTAACAAATTAGGAAGGGATTCCATCGGGCTGGTCAGACTATACCGTCCGCATATGCTAAGATCCTATATTCTGTACCTCTCAGGGACACCCCCTTAACCACTTAAGACCCGGACCAATACGCTGGTAAATGACCCAAGGTGTTTTTGCGATTCGGCACTGCGTCGCTTTAACAGACAATTGCGCGGTCATGCGACGTGGCTCCCAAACAAAATTTGCGTCCTTTTCTTCCCACAAATAGAGCTTTCTTTTGGTGGTATTTGATCACCTCTGCGATTTTTATTTTTTGCGCTATATACAAAAATAGAGCGACATTTTTGAAAAAAAAAACACTATTTTTTACTTTTTGTTAAAAAAAAAATCAAATAAACTAAATTTTAGTCAAACATTTAGGCCAAAATTTATTTAGCCACATGTCTTTAGTAAAAAAAAAAAATCGCAATAAAAAAAAATAGCTACCTAGCGGGAACAGCGACACTAATACAGCGATCAGAAAAATGATCGCTTAGTGACGCTGGCAATAGGCAGTGAAAGGGTTAACTAGGGCGGTGATCAGGGGGTTAAAACTTTATTAGGGGGGGTGGGGGGGCTACCCTGAACCTAACACTAACTTTTTTTTACACTGTCTGTCACACTGACACTAAATGCAGTGATTAGATCACTGCATTCAGTGACACTGTGACAGGGGGGTGGGGGGGGCGATCACAAGGGGTTAATATGCCTATGTGAGTGTGTGTCAGTGTTGTGTTGGTGCACACTTACTTGTGGTGTCTTCTCTCATCAGCAGCGCTGGGAAACAGCGCTGCGATGAGAGATTACATCATTTCCTCCTTCCTGTGTAAACACAGGAGGAGGAAATGACAGGATGGGAGCGCGCTCCCATTGGCTGGGAGCGATCGCGGGGGGGGGCGGGTATTCGCCGACATCCGCCCCCAGATGCCGGATCGCTCCCGGAGCCAGGGGGACCCCCGCACGCCGCGGAGGGGGTCCCGATGGGACCCCCGAACCGCACTCAGGCGGGGACGTAAATTTACGCCCTTGTGCCTGTACGTGCCCTTCTGTGGCCGTATATGTGCGTGCGGGGGTCCTTAAGTGGTTAATATCTGGATTCAATTGAATCCTACTTAAAATAGGGGTTCCACAGATAACGCAAATAAAAGAGGGGATAGGGGACAACCCTGTCTTGTCCCATTTGACAACATAAAAGGTGGCGACAGTATTCCGTTCACTCTGACCTGGGCCGTAGGGCGAGTATAGTTGCTTGCTATCCATTGCAGCATCTTATTACAGAACCCCATGTGTCTTAATACCATAAACATAAATTGCCAATTTATCCGGTCAAAAGTTTTTTCAGCATCCGTTCCGAGAAAGACACACAGGGTTCGGGAAGTACTGGCCAAATGGATCAGATTCAGAGTCTTAACCGTATTATCTCGAACTTCCCGCATCTGTACGAATCCCACCTGATCTTTGTGGAAGAGCCCAGGTATGTACTGCTGTACCCGCCTTTCCAAAATCTTAGCAAAGAGTAGGGATGAGCTTCGCGTTCGATGCGAACACATGTTCGCATCGAACATCGGCTGTTCGATCATTCGTCGAAAACGAACAAATCGGGTCGTTCGTGCCAAATTCGAATGACGCGCAACGGCCCATAATTCACTGCGGCGTTGCGCGCTGATGATTGGCCAAGCATGCACCATGACCCTGCATGCTTGGCCAATCACAGCGCCCAAAAAACGAAGAGACCTAATTGGCCAAAGCCTGGGTGCTTTGGTCAATTAGGGCTCAGGGCTTTAGCACACGCCCCACACTATAAAAGGCCGCCTCCCTGGCGGCCTCGTGTAGTGTGTTCCGGCTTGCTTAGAGAAGTGAGACAGACAGACAGAGAGAGAGAGAGAGAGAGAGAGAGAGAGAGAGAGATAGATAGAGACACAGGGCCAGATTCTCAGCGGCGTTACGACGGAGTATCTCAGATACCCCGTCGTATCGCCTTTTTTTTGTCTCGTATCTATGCGCGTGATGCTTAGCATCACTTTTGCATAGATACGCTTCTACATCCGACAAGTGTAAAACCATTACACTTGCGGATCGTAGTTGTAATGACAACTCCGGCCACTAGGTGGCCTTTACGTTTTTGCATTTGCATATGCAAATGAGGTAGTACGCCGATTCTCGATCGCTTATACGCCGCCCCGTCGTCGCGTACGTCGTTTTTGTTCGCGTAAGGTTACCCCAGCTTCTATGGGCCAGATTCAGGTAGATGGGAGAATCTTTACTCTGGAGTAACGTTTCTCATTTACGTTACTCCGCCGACACTTTCGGCGCAAGTACTGTTATTCACATAGCACTTGCGCGTAAACTTGCGCCAGAGTAACGATAATGCGCTGGCGTAACCTGACGCAAGTGGAAGTGGGTGTAATCATATGTAAATGATGGGCGGAGCCCAGCGCAGAGGCTTACGTTCAGCGCATCTTCCACGGAGCATGCGCAGTGAGGGAGGCTCCACTCGCCCCCTTGTGCGCATGCTCACAACTTCCGTCGGCACCACTTCACGGGAAACGTCAGCGCAATGCGTTCCGTTGGGCGTTTAAATGCGCCCGTAGATGCGCCATTCCGGCACTAAAGTATATCCTGTTCCCCCTCCCCGCAGTGAAGTTACTTTTGTTCTGAGATGGCTGCTCCCGTTCCCCGCAAACACACAGGAGAAAGCTGAACTCTAAAGGCCAGGAGCTGTCAGCCGTCATCTCGGCTATGGAGACCTATGATGTCTTCCTCCATGGCTGTAAAAGTTGACAGACAAGCATGGACAGAGGTGTTATCTTGCAAGTGGGGGTGCTCAGCTAGCTCTTATCGTCGGTAACGCTGCTGTAGCGGCTCTCCTGCTGACCTGTGGCCGTCTGGAGTAAAGATAAAGCAGCTATTTGTAGAAATAACTTTGCGACGGACGGACGACATATGCGCGGCGCATGTAGCCAGCGTATGGTGTTTATCCGTTCGTGAATTGGGAAAAAATCGCTCATTTGCATATTTGCAGGGGAAATCAATTGGCGCGACTGATGCGCCAAGCGAAATTATGCGCTGACGAGACTCTGGCGTCGGAAAGTTATACCGATCGGAAATGGCCCGTTTTCTGTCGCATCTAGCCACATAGAAACGACGGCGCATAATCACAGTTACGTGGCGCATATCGAATTACTCCAGCGCAAGTCTTGCTGAATCTGGCCCTATGTGGAGTAACCTTACGAAGTACCGTCGGATGCCATGTTAAGTATGGCGTCGGGTCAGCGTCGGCTTTTTCCGTCGCTTACGTCGTTTTACTAACTCGTTCGCGAATAGGGAGTTGCGTAAATGACGCTCACGTCGTTTTGACGTCGGTTTCAACTACGCTTTCCGACGTGAGCTGGAGCATGCGCACTGGGCTTTTTCCCCGGCCGGCGCATGCGCAGTTCATTCGACGCGGGGGCGCGCTTAATTTAAATACAAGCCGCCCCATTTGAATTGCGCGGGTTTACGCTGCGCGATTTACGCGATGCAGACGAAACCTACGGGGCAAGTGCTTTGAGAATAAAGCACTTGCTCTAGTACGATGCGGCGGCGTAGTGTAACTGGCTTACGCTACGCCGCCGGAATTCTTAGAGAATCTGGCCCACAGTGTCTTTTCACATAGATAGATAGATAGATAAGGGAGGCTACTAGTTAGTATAGTTAAATGTACAGTTTGTAGAGAATATATTGACATCCCTAGGAGTTGTCAATATATTTATAAACTGTATAGCTTATCTAATTCTGCTATTAGTATCTGTCAGGCAGGAGATTGTGCTTGATGCTCTAACGTGTTAGTGTACACGTGTTAGTTCATTGCACATAGACGCATTAACTGTTACTGCACGTGTGCTATTTATTTGCACAGAAAGGCAGTTGCTGTTAATGCAAGTGGGCTATTGAATTGCACAGAAACGCAGTCGCTCTGACTGTGCGTGTGCTGTTTAATACCACCTTAGCGCATTTGGGGTCACCGCACGTGTGCTGTTACATACCACCTTAGCGCATTTGGGGTCACCGCACGTGTGCTGTTACATACCACCTGAGCGCATTTGGGGTCACCGCACGTGTGCTGTTACATACCACCTGAGCGCATTTGTGGTCACCGCATGTGTGCTGTTACATACCACCTGAGCGCATTTAGGGTCACCGCACGTGTGCTGTTACATACCAGCTTAGCAAATTTGGGGTCACCGCACGTGTGCTGTTACATACCACCTGAGCGCATTTGGGGTCACCGCACGTGTGCTGTTACATACCACCTGAGCGCATTTGGGGTCACCGCACGAGTGCCGTTACATACCACCCTAGCGCATTTGGTGTCACCGCACGTGTGCTGTTACATACCACCTGAGCGCATTTGGGGTCACCGCACGTGTGCTGTTACATACCACCTGAGCGCATTTGGTCACCGTGTGTGCACCGCATTTGGTGTCACCGCACGTGTGCTGTTACATACCACCTGAGCGCATTTGGGGTCACTGTACGTGTGCTGTTATATACCACCTGAGCGCAGTTAGTGTCACCGCACCTGTGCTGTTATATACTGTACCACCTGAGTGCAGTTAGTGTCACTGCACCTGTGCTGTTATATACCACCTGAGCGCATTTGGTGTCACCGCACCTGTGCTGTTATATACCACCTGAGCGCAGTTAGTGTCACTGTACGTGTGCTGTTATATACCACCTGAGCACAGTTAGTGTCACCGCACCTGTGCTGTTATATACCACCTAAGCTCATTTGGTGTCACCGCACCTGTGCTGTTATATACCACCTGAGCGCAGTTAGTGTCACTGTACGTGTGCTGTTATATACCACCTGAGCGCAGTTAGTGTCACTGTACGTGTGCTGTAATATACCACCTGAGCGCATTTAGTGTCACCGCACCTGTGCTGTTATATACCACCTGAGCTCATTTGGTGTCACCGCACCTGTGCTGTTATATACCACCTGAGCGCAGTTAGTGTCACTGTATGTGTGCTGTAATATACCACCTGAGCGCAGTTAGTGTCACCGCACCTGTGCTGTTATATACCAAAAATTTTCTTTCACAAAACAATAATGGCCCCCCACCACCGCTAAAATATTCGACATAATGTTGCCACACAGAACTTGCGCAAGTAGCATTAGTTACTTTTTTTTATAGTCCTCTCATGTTGTGCAGGGACATTTCTAAACACGTGCCACTACTATAGACACCCAGCAGGTGTGATATTAATAGGATTTTTTTTTTTTTCACTTTAATCATCATTAAAATGGCTGCTCCTGAAAAAACGTCCGCTTTTAAAAAAAAAAAATTCCATTGATACATGTTCCCTGGGGCAAGACCCGGGTTCTGAACGACGTTTTCCAACATTTAATTGAATTTTGGTCTTCAAAACGACCGTTTTTGAATTCGAACGTTCGGGTCCCATAGACTTCAATGGGGTTCGAAATATTTGTGCGAACCCACAGTCTGTTCGAACTAGGGTTGTCCCGATACCACTTTTTTAGGACCGAGTACAAGTACTGATACTTTTTTTAAATGTGTCCCCAAATGCAGCCATGTCCCCCACATATGCAGCCATGTCCCTCCAGCCATGTCCCCCACATATGCAGCCATGTCCCTCCAGCCATGTCCCCCACATATGCAGCCATGTCCCTCCAGCCATGTCCCTCACATATGCAGCCATGTCCCCCACATATGCAGCCATGTCCCTCTAGCCATGTCCCCCACATATGCAGCCATGTCCCTCACATATGCAGCCATGTCCATCCAGCCATTTCCCCCACATATGCAGCCATGTCCATCCAGCCATTTCCCCCACATATGCAGCCATTTCCCCCACATATGCAGCCATATTCCTCTAGCCATGTCCCTCACATATGCAGCCATGTCCATCCAGCCATTTCCCCCACATATGCAGCCATATTCCTCTAGCCATGTCCCTCACATATGCAGCCATGTCCATCCAGCCATTTCCCCCACATATGCAGCCATATTCCTCTAGCCATGTCCCTCACATATGCAGCCATGTCCATCCAGCCATTTCCCCCACATATGCAGCCATATCCCTCTAGACATGTCCCTCACATATGCAGCCATATCCCTCTAGCCATGTCCCTCACATATGCAGCCATGTCCATCCAGCCATTTCCCCCATAGCTTACCTTTGCCGCCGAAAGCCGCCACATGGAGAACATCACAGCATTCATTTGAATAGCTGTTTTGCCCGCGCGTATAGACACTCCCCCTTGCTCGGGATTGGACAGATCACGATCACCCATCCAATCCCGAGCAAGAGGGAAGTGTCTATACGCGCGGGAACACTACAGCTATTCAAATGAAAGCTGTGATGTTCCCGCACGCCGTTTAACCCATGCGGCGGCTTTCGCTGCCGCGGCACGATGCGGCAGCGGCGGGTGGGGAATGTATTCTATTTAGGTATCGGGGGTATTTGCGCAAGTATAAGTACTCCGGCAAATACTCGGTATCGGTCCTGATACCGATGCTGGTATCGGTATCGGGACAGCCCTAGTTCGAACGTTCCGGTGCAAACCGAACCCGGGGGTGTTCGGCTCATCCCTAGCAAAGAGCTTCAGGTCTTCATTCAATAGTGAAATTGGTCTGTAACTCCCGCATTGAGAACGATCCTTTCCCTCCTTGGGTATAACCGCCATCACTGCTTTTTTTGTAATTGTAATTTTTATTGAATTTTTTTCCAAAAACATGAAAAGGTGAACATAATACAGAAAAGTATCATCATCTCATATAGCAGACAAGCGTGAAGGATGTCGAAATCATGAGAGAGAAAAAAAGAAAAAAAAAAAAAAAAAAGAAAATCAAGGGGGAGGGTACACCATGGATCTAGACGTAGCATATATGAAGAAATAGTATACAATAATAAGGTTATGCAGGCCAATCATCCTAACATGCAGGAACTGGATGCCTAAGAGACCTTATTAATAGTTCAGGAAAGCGATTCAGGATTGAATGAGGAGTTGTCCCAAGGATCCCATATCTTTGAGAATTGAGGCAAAGAATCGTGAATCACTGCTGTCAAATGTTCCATTCTACGTATCTGTGCTATAGCCAAGATCAATTGGGATTGTGTAGGGGGGTTGGGGGACAACCAATGGGTAGGTATAGCTCTCTTGGCAGCTAAGAGAATATATGTCATCAATTTTTTGCCATGTTTAGGTATTCCAGGAACTGGGAGACCTAACAAGTACTGGGCTGGGTCTTTTGGAATGTCTATTGCTAACACAGACTGGAGCACTGATTGGACCGAGGACCAAAATGGCAAAATTAAAGAACATTCCCAGAAAATGTGGTAGTGCGTTCCTATATCCCGTAAGCACCTCCAGCATGTCTGGGGCACAGAGGGATCATATTTATGGATAACCTCTGGGGTCCTATACCAGAACATGAGGACCTTATAAGCTGTCTCTCTCTGCTCCACGCATCGGGAAGCTTTTGATATGGAGGTCCAAATCTCCCGCCATTGAGGGAGGGATAAAGGGGTCGGAAGCACCTTGGCCCATTTCCGCATATATACATGAGAATTTAACGTAGGCATATTTGAGTCATGGAGAATCTTATATACAGAGGATATGAGACCAGGTTGGTAAGGGCCTTGCACACATAACGTTTCAAAAGCATTGGGTCTTTCTAATGCTAAGGCAGGCGATATAGAATGGAAGTAATGTTTAAATTGGAGATATGAAAAAAAAAGTTTTGGGGGTATGTCAAATTTGTTTTGGAGTTCTTGAAAGGAAAGTAATTTGCGAGTTACAGGATGTACTAGGTGGCGGAGCTGGAAAATGCCTGCTTGAGACCATGGATACACAGTATTGTAGGATAGGCTATCCGGGATATCTGGGTTAAAAATTATGTTTAAGAGAGGCGGACATGGAGAAGAGAGAGAGAACTTCCTGTTACACTTTTTCCAAATGGAAAGAGTAAATAGCATTGGACCTAGACATATGCGTCTGAGCTGAGATATGGATGAAGTCAAGTCTGCCCAGAGAATTGAACAAGGATGTACAGGACTAGTAACACTGAGTTCTAACTCTGACCATCTACTCGTTGCAAAGCATGACGACCAAGAGACGGTTGCTGTAAGGTGAGTTGCATAGTAGTATTTACCAATATCGGGTGCTCCCAACCCCCCCTGCGAGCGGGGAGCAAATAACACTGTATTAGCAATCCTGTGCGCTTTATTACCCCAAATAAATTTAGTAAAAGCCCGTTGAATATTTCGGAGTTGTATCATAGGAAGTGCAATTGGCAACGTTTCAAAAAGATACAAAAACTTCGGGAGTACGGCCATCTTGAGGACATTTATCCTACCCAGAAGAGACAGAGGGCACTCCGCCCATTTACGGAATAAGCCATGTGTTTCCGAAATTAGGGAGGGAAAGTTGGCTTGGAACAGAGTGGAGTAAGACGCCGTCAGGTGTACACCTAGATATTTAAGAGAGGCAGAGCACCAATGGTAGGGGAAGTTGTTTTGTAACGTGGTAAGAAGTGTGGGGGGGATATGTATAGGAAGGGCTTCTGTCTTGGCTGTATTAACTTTGTAACCAGAAAGTTTACTGAATGTATCTAATAAAGCGTGAAGGTTGGGGAGAGAGATATGTGGTTTTGTTAAGGTAAGCAATATATCGTCAGCAAAAAGAGACAATTTGTACTCCCTCTGCCGCAAGGAGACTCCACAAATGTCAGGGTGCACACGGATGGCTTCAGCTAGGGGTTCTAAGCACAATATGAACAGTAAGGGGGAAAGGGGACACCCTTGTCTAGTGCCATTACTATGCAAAAAGGATGGGGATAAGAAGGATGCCAGTTGTACCTGAGAGGTGGGTCGGGAATATAGGGCCTGTAGTGCTGACATAAAAGAGCCCGTAAACCCAAATCGCGTGAGTGTGGCAAACATATATGGCCAGCCGAGTCTGTCAAATGCTTTCTGAGCATCTAAGCTCAGGATAAGGGCAGAGCAGGATGTTTTGTTGAGTAGATCTATCAGGTCAATGGTGCGTCTAGTGTTGTCGCCTGCGCGTCTGCCTGAGACAAAGCCTACCTGATCGTTATGAATAAGGCTAGGTATTATAGAGGAAAGTCTGTTAGCTATGATTTTCGTAAAGATTTTATAATCAGAATTAAGTAAAGCTATGGGCCTGTAGTTATCTGGTAACGATGGGGGCTTGCCAGGTTTTGGGAGAACTGTAATGTGAGCATGTAAAAATTGAGGGTGAGGGGTAATGCCCTTCTGTAGAGAAATAAAAAGGTCTATTAAATGCGGACTCAAAATTGGGAGAAAGGTTTTGTAATATAAATAGGGTAAGCCGTCTGGACCCGGTGACTTTTGTAAGGGCAGCTCTTTGACAACTTCAGCTAGTTCTTCTGAGGTGATAGCAGCGTTAAGGGTAGCCGCTTGGGATGATGACAATTTGGGCAGTTTCAAAGGGCCACAAAAGGAATCAAAATCATCTTGAGAGAATAGGTGCTTGGGGTCTGTGTTTAGGCAATTATATAGCTTAGTATAAAATGCCCCAAAGATTTTGGACATCGTCTGCGGGCAGTGAGTTGGGGTTCCATCAGCCTGGGTAAGACATTCTGGGTAAGAGTGAAACGGACGCGGTTTGAGCTTATTTACTAGCATCCTATGGGGTTTATTAGCAAATTCGTAAAATTTCTGTTTAGCCCAGAGTAAGGATCTGGAGCATTTGTTCATATCAAGAGATTTTAACCTTTCACGTAAAGAGGTGACTGTGCGCAGATGTAGTACCGTAGGGGAGGCCAGTAGCAAATCTTCTGCTTTACGTAGCTGTGAAAGAATATCGAGTCTTTGAGCCTCAGAATCCCTCTTTAAGCGGGAGCCAGCTGAAATACATAAGCCTCTAAAGTATGCCTTATGGGCCTCCCATAGGGTGGACACATCCGCCACAGAGTTGTCATTCAATTGAAAGAATTTGGTTAGATTTTGAGATAATTGGGTTTCAATGACAGGGTTGCGGAGGAGGGAGTCATTAAGTCTCCAATGGCAGGTTCTAGGTGTAGATGATGAAAGTGTGAGATCGAGCTGGACAGAGGCATGGTCTGACCAAGTTATAGTGTTCAACTCTGAGGCTACAGAGGATGTTAGTAAGGGGGCCGTGACAAAGAGATAATCCAACCTGGAGTACATCTTGTGTGGGGGGGAGAAGAAAGAAAATTGTCTATGTGTGGGGTGTTTGATTCTCCAAATATCCAGTAGATTATGAGATCTGATGAGTCTACGAAAGGAAGCCGATTGGCGTTCTACTTTAGCTGAAGGGCTGGAAGGGAATAATGTGCGTCTGTCTCTTCTAGGGGACAAGGTCATGTTAAAATCCCCCCCAACAATCATAAAGGGTTGAGCATATTTGCCAAGTTTTCCAAACACGTCAGTGAGAAATTGTAGTTGACCAGAGTTGGGGACATAAACATTAATCAAAGTGAAAGAACGTGAGAGATAATCACAGTCCAGAAAAATATATCTACCCTGAGGGTCAATGAATGAGGATTTAACTCTTAAGGGGCAGGATTTTCTAATCAATATGGCCACTCCCGCTTTGCCGGAGGGATCAGAAGCTACAAATGAAACAGGAAAATGTTTTGCTGCAAATTTAAAGGATCCCCCGGGGCGGAAGTGTGTCTCCTGGACAAGGATTATGTCTGCAGCTGAGGACTTGAACTCCTTCAAAGCCAACCAGCGCTTATGAATAGAGTTCAAGCCCTTCACATTATAAGTAAGAACCCGGATAGCCATCACGATAAGACATGGTTAAGCTATGGTGACCATAGTACAATAACGTCCATAAAAACATAAACAGATCGAATGAGCAAAAAAGTCCATGGTGCATCCTGTGGAGGGAAAACATGAAATAGTAGTCAACATTAGTGAAGAATGACGGTGAAAAAGAAAAATGTATGCACAACCAACAAAAAATGAAAAATAGGTCAAAAAAAGACCTATGAAAACAAAAACAAAAAAAAGAAGTAGAGCCCGGGGGGTAATAACCACCCAGGAGTCCACAGCCGTGGCCGTGGAACAAAAGGAGGCACGCTAGGGGCTCCAACTTATCTGGGGAGCGATCCCCGCCGTCTTCCGACAAGATGTAAAAATTTACTAGAAGAATTGATCCACAGTCCACGGAAGAAACACCCCACTTACATGGGTGAAGACTCCCCAAACTAGGGGAAACACGGTAAGGCAGGGGCCAAAACCAACTTAAACATATTGCCGGAGAGACACATTTCAAGGTGGGAGCCTAGGGAAAGGGTGTCGCTGGGGTGTAGAGTAGGCCTTCTGTGATTTTTGCCGAGCAGGGGTCCAGATCCGGCCTGGGATAGATGTAGGCTTAGACGTTGCCGGGAGTGGTAAGGGGTCTTCATCTGGTAGCGGTGGAAGGCCAAGATTGCGTACGAACGCCTCACTTTCCTGAAGATCCCTCATGGAGTATTGGACCCCATCCTTCGAGGCAGACAAGCGGAAGGGAAATCCCCAGCGATATGAAACATGATGGTTTTGCAAGTGGGTGGTCACTGGACGAAAACTGCGACGTTTAGCAAGGGTTATAGGAGACAGATAACTAAAAATCTGTATCCTAGCCCCCCTGAATTCCATCCGAGATTTGTTGCGCGTGGCCATGGTCAAAGCTTCCTTGCTGTCGTAATAATGAAATCGGACGATAATGTCCCTGGGGTTCGTTCCTGCAGGGGGTTTAGGAGCCAGTGACCTATGCGCTCTATCTAGTCTCCAGTCTATGTCCGGTATCAGAGGGGCCATAGTGTTAAAGAGGCTTAGTAGATATGGTCGGATCTCTCCATCTCCTACAGATTCAGGGACACCTCTGATACGCAGATTTTGGCGACGTTCTCGGTTTTCCAAATCCTCTTGTTGGGACTGGAGCTGATAGATAGACTGTTTTAAACCAGCATTGTCCTCTTCCAGAACGTGAACGTACTGTATCAGATCATCAAATTTGGTTTCTAAGACGTCAGTACGCTCGCCAATTTGAGCGATCTCTCCCCTCAATTCGTGAGCAAGCTTCCCCATTTCCTTTGAGACATTGCTGGTCAAATCTTGCAGGAGAGCTTGCAGCTTATTGTCCAGTATGTCCACCGTGACGGGAGCTGACATTTCTGGAGATGAAATGGGCACAAAGAGCCGAGAATCTGCTAATGCCGGTGTGTCTCGGGATACAAGCGAGGCCGGGGATTCGGGCCTATTCAGGAAGCGGTCCAGCGTCTGTGCAGGCCGCAACTCCGATGTGTGAGATTGAGCTGGGTGTTTTGGCCCGTATTTCACCATGGGGTGTCTAGGCGTGTTGGCAATCCTATGTGGAGGCAATGGACGGTTGCTGTGTGGACGGCGGCGGGGATCAGAGCAGAGGGGTTACATGTCCCCTTTCGTTAGATGCCTCGTAAGCGACCCCCTTGATAGCATTCGTGCTGGGAGGAAACCAGGAGGGGGGGGTCTGCAGTGGCCTGTATTCAACTATCTATGGAGGCTTAAGCAGTCAAACAGATTGGGGGCTTGTGGAGTAGGGAAGCCTGAGTCATCCAGCAAAGTAGGGCCTATAGTGATGTGCAGGCTCAAACAGTCCAGCAGAAGAATGAGGCCCGCAGTACCCCAGGACTCAGCAGCCCAACAGGATGGTGCCTGACCTGTAGTTGTGGAGCTCTGGGGGATAGCTGCTATCACTAGGCCCCAGCGGACCCTCAGCCAGCACCAACAGACAGTGACCCCCTAGGCAGCCCTCATAGAAAAGATCCGGGCTTCCGAATCAGGCCGGGCCGATCGCGGCACGCTCCCGCGGGATGCAGCTGTAGGAAACACCGGGGATCCACAGTCTCCACTAGGCCGCGTCGAGCCGCGAGCACCGCGGACGTCTCCAAGGTGTGACCCGACCCCCGGACTGCACCAGGTAGGAGGATGGGTGACAATTGGGGGATGGATGGTGATTCCTTACCCCCAGGAACGCCGGGATCGGTCTCCTCCGGGAGCCTCCAGGCTTTCAAGATGGCGGCGGCCCCGGGCACTGGAGGCCTCGGATCTCGGGCGTCCCCCAGCCTAATTCCACCGGAATAACGATGCAGGGCACTACAGGGGACCGAGCTGAGCAGGCCCAGGTAATGTGCAGCCCTGGATGCTTGTTAAGCAGCTCGGATGGCGGTGGATGGCGAACAGGATTCCTGGAGCTCCTCGCAAACACGTCCACCGCTGTTCACGTCAGGCCACGCCCCCGCCATCACTGCTTTTAGCGATTCAGTATGAAAGGTACCTGTATCTCCTAAGCCGTTAAACATTTTTACCATAAATGGGCCCAAGTCCAGGAGAAGAAGTCTATAATATTGAATATTTTTCACTACCTCCTGTATCTCTTCTTGGCTCATCTCTGACGTTAAACTCGGAATACCTGAAAAACATGATCCACAAAACATGATACGCCGGAATTAAGCTAAGAGACGGCTGGCGTAAGTATATTACACCATCATATCTTAGTTGTAGTGTTATGGCGCGTACACACGATCACTTTTTGTGATGAAAAAAATGACATTTTTAAAAATGTCATTTAAAATTATCGTGTGTGGGCAAAATGTCATTTTATGTCTTCTGAAAAACAACCAAAAAAAAATTCGAACATGCCCGAATTTTTTATGTCATTTTTCAAAATGTCATTTTTTGTGTCATAAAAAATGATCGTGTGTGGGCAAAACTACGTAAAAAATGACGTTTTAAACCCACACATGCCCAGAAGCAAGTTAGGAGACGGGAGGTAAAACTACCATTCATAATGGAGTAAGCACATTCATTACGCTGTAACAGACAAAAAAGCAGGAATCGTCTTTTACTAACAAGGAATCAGCTAAAAGCAGCCTCAAGGCAAATAGAACTTCCCCTTTAGAGTGCCGTAGTTTTGTTCATCATTTTCCAAAAATTATGGTGTGTACGCAACGTCATTTTTGAAAATGAAGTTTGAAAAATGTAGGTTTTTTTTCATGATGAAAAATTACATTTTTTTTCATCACAAAAAGTGATCGTGTGTACGCGGCATTACGCTGGACGCTAGGGGCGCTCCCGTCGGATTTCCGCGTCGAATATGCAAATGAGTGAGTCACGAACGTACGAGCGGCCGGCGCATTCCATTTATGTCGTTTGCGTAAGCGTATCTCCGGCGTAAAGCTACCCCTGCTATAGCGAGTCGCAGCCAATGTTAAGTATGGACGTCGGGCCAGCGTCGTATTGGATGTTGTTTACGTCGTTTGCGTATGCTGATCCAGAATGGGCCTGGGCGTAACTTACGTTCACGTCATTTTCATTGACTATTTGCGACGTGATTTCACGCATGCGCACTGCGATACGTCCACGGCCGGCGCATGCGCAGTTAAAAAAAAGCGTTGTTTGCGTCGGGTCATTCATAATTATAATAAAACACGCCCCCCACTAGTAAATTTGAATTACACCCGCGAACGCCGGCCCATTTACGCTACGCCGCCGTAAGTTACAGCGGCATTTCTTTGAGGATAAGGATACGCCGTTGTGACTTACAGCGGCGTAGAGTAAATGGGAAACGCTGCGCGGGCAGATCAGGTATGTGGATCTGGCCCTAAGTCTTTATTTGTTGTTCCCTTAACAAACTGGCCAGTTGCTTCCCGCATTTGTTCCCAAATTCATAATTCTGTCTTCTACCAATCTGTATTGCCCTTTTCGCTCTGTATAGGAGTAGTTCAGTAATTTGTCTACGTGCTGCCAGGAGGTCCCGTTCTAAATCTGGACTGGGGCTCTGTTTGTGTCTTATTTCTAAACTTGAAATCTCTGTCAGAAGGGTTGTTACCTTTAAAGCGGGATTCCACCCGCAACAGTGTACCCGCTGTCCTACTTGCCCGCGCTGATGGCCCCCAATGCCGATCCCACGATCGTTGCAGGTCCCGCGCCGCCATTCACACTAGGGGAAACAGGCAGTGAAGCCTTACGGCTTCACTGCCCATTTCCTACTGCGCCTGTGTGAGTCTTGTGCCGGCTTGTGAATTGGCGGCTGCTCTCTGAGAACACACACAGTTACCAGAAAGCAGCGCGCCCCATTCACTAGGAGAAGCAGAAGAAGAAATCACACCGCGGTGCGGATGAGGCAGATTACGGACTTTCGCAACAGGTATTTCGGATGAGTATAATTTTTATTTTATTTTTTTAGAACTTTTGGCCAAATGTTTTTTTCCTGGGTGGAACTCCGCTTTAAATGCCCTTTTCCTTTTTATCCTTGCCCCATGTTTCATCAAAACACCCCTTATCACTGCCTTATGGGCCTCCCAAAGCACCCCTAAATTACAGTCTGGAGTATCGTTTGTCTCAAAGTACCACTTTAATTCCTTCCGCACATCTTCCAATACGTCGTCCTGTAGTAGGCTCTTGTTCAGTCTCCAGGACCTGGGTCCCGGAGGCCGAGAGTCTCCTAATGTATATTTCAAAAGAATTGGGGCATGGTCTGTCCACGTAATTTCCCCTATTCCAACCTCCTTAACTGCATGTAGATGATTATGTGGGATAAAATAATAATCTATACAGAATGATATCTTATGCGGGACAGAGTAAAAAGAATAGTCTCGTTCCCCTGGATGCATCAGTCTCCATAGTCTCGCCTGTTGCAACAACTGCTGTGTTCGTTTCCGAGTTCCCCCCGAAACTGATGAGCCTCCGGATGATGTATCCACCATAGGATCTAGGGGCATGTTCAAATCCCCTCCCATGATCAACTGTCCTTCTGAAAACCTGCCAGTTTATCCAGAAACTTCCTCAGAAACCGATCCTGTTATGTGTTGGGGGCGTAAAAAGTGGCCAACGTTATTACGGTGCCCCCTATTGTCCCTTACAATACTAAGTACTGCCCCACGGTATCCACCAAGGATTCTGTCAATGGCCATGCGGTATTATTTGAGATTAAAATTGATACTCTACCCTGCTTTGCCACCGGGTTCGTCGCATGGTATACTGTCGAAAATACTGTTTCTAAGAAAAGGGAGCCCCCTTCCTGAAATGTGTCTCTTGTATAAATGCTACATTACTTCCCCTTTTCTTCAATTCCTGAAATAGGATTCTTCTCTTTTCCAGCATATTTAATCCCTTAGCATTAATTGATATTATTGATAGGGCATCTAGAGGGAAAAGAGGGAGATGCAACAACAACAAAAAAAAAAATACCCTCCCCCTACTCTAAACTGATATCCCTGGGAAAGGGAATGGAAGGAGATATTAAAGGGAAGGGAAGGAGATATTAAAACTTCCCCTCAACCCAGGGGTATCCCAAAGCCAATGCTTTAGACACTCTCAATCCCTGTTGGCCTAACAGGGGAAGATTGAACTTTGACCACCGCCCACCCCTGAAACTTAGCACAGTCCTCCTAGAGAAAAAAAAATAGGGGGAAGAAACCCCCCCCCCCCGAAAAAGGGGTCAGGTCAGGGGGTGTCTCAAAAAAAAAGAAAGAAAAAAAAAATTCTCTCTCTACTTCCTCGACTTCCTCTTGTACACTCAAAAAGAAACAAGTACATTGCCTTGTGGTACCAATCTACAGAACCCCAACCTAACCATTGCCCCACCCTCAGACCCCTTTAAACTAATACCCCTAAACCACACACTCCCCTGATCCCTTCGCCCCCCCTAGGATGACCCCCCCCGGACTTCTGACCTTGATCATTTTACTCAGCCTTTAAACTAGACCCACATATTTAAATCATTTATACCAGCTCTTTATCTCATCGATACAGCATTTCATACAATATATCCCTTTCCCAACCTATAGCTTTAACGTATTGTGAGAAACCTTTTCCTAAGCAGGTCTATATTAGGGATGAGCCGAACATACCCGCGTTCGGTTCGCACCAGAACCGTCGAACAGACCGCGGGTTCGTGCGAACATTTAGAACCCCATTGAAGTCTATGGGACTCGAACGTTCGAATTATAAAATGCTCATTTTAAAGACCAATATAGGGAACATGTATCAATGGAATTTTTTTTTTAAAAACTGTATTTTTTTCTGGAGCAGCGATTTTAATGATGCTTAAAGTGAAAAAAAAAAATCCCTTTAAATATCGTACCTGCTGTGTGTTTATAGTAGTGACACGTGTTTAGAAATGTCCCCGCACAACATGAGATTACTCTCAGAAAAAAGTAATTTAATACTGCTTGCGGCTTCAAAGTAATGTTTGGTACCTGCAATATGGATAAAAATCATGGAAAAAAATAGCATGAGTTTCCCCGCCACCACTCCCCCCAGGTCTTTACAAGACCCAGTGCCGATCCTGACCTCCCTGGGGCCCTAAGCAAAATCTGATGACAGTGACATGTCACATTAAAGAAAGTTGAGAAGCGGGGGGAGGGGGTGTTCTGCTGTCGGAAATGACTCAGCCAGCAAGTTTAGAAGCAGGGTGAGGGTGCGAAAATGACTTCTCTAGTAATTTTGGGGGCCCTTTGCAGCTTTGTGTGGCGCTAAGCAGCTTGCATAGTGCGCCTATAGGGAGGATCGGCCCTGACAAGACCCTATGGCCCTATATACTTTAAACAGCAGTATACAGGCGGTGCAAACAAGACAAGGACTGTAGGTTTGTTACGTAGAATCTGAACCATGTCATACTTTGCTGCTGCATATTGCACAATTTCCTAAAGAGACCCTCAACAAACTACATGACACTTGTGCCTGGTGATGAGGCCATTGATGTTCCAGTGGTGGCCCGTGAGCCTGTGGCCATACAGGCTTGGCCCCCCCAAAGCGCATGTGCTGTGTGGCAACAATATGTCGATTATTTTAGGGGTGGTGGGGGGCCATTACAATGCCAGATCTTGGCTCAATCAATTATTTCTTTGTGAAAGAAAAATAGTAGAAAAAAGTTCTCTGAAAGCCTTCATTATTTCTGCAAGTCGAAATTTAGCAAAAAAAAAAATGTCAGTCAAGCCTTAGCTTTCTCCCCATCCACTCATCCACTGATTATAAAGTAAAAAAAAAACAAGTTTCGTATCGTCGTATTGCACGATCGTTTTTCCGACGTTTTCTACCGACTGTAAACGACGTTCTCTATCCCTTTATACACTGCGCATGTGAGAAGCTCCGCACGTTTCCACGCCCATGACGTTCGTTCTAGTGATTGCCACGCCCCTTTTTAGTCGGTCAATGTGGAGAGGAGTCTGAAGACATGGAGGAGAGACAGCAAGCTGCAACCAGGCAGGAGACAGGCCAGGCACAAACCAGGAGGAGCAGGAGGTACAAAGCCACCAACATGAGCTTTGAAGAGATGGTTGAGATGGTGGCTATTTAAAAAAAGGAGGACTACGACATCAAAAAAGGGCCTTACAAAAAGCCCAATAAACTAAAGGCCCAGATCATGGATAAGGTACGGAGGGCTATCCATGCAAAATTCGGGGTGCAGAGGTCCAGGGAGCAGTTGCGCAAGAGATGGAGTGATTTGAAAATTCGAGAGCCAGAGCAGATGGAGAGAATTCGAAGAGTCCTCAGAAGACGTAAGTAATTTTCATGTGTACTCTGAATATTTTTTATTATTATTTTGTGGCATGTGCTTTTTAATCGCAGGTTATGTATATATACAGTTCAAGAACAGATGTTTGAAGGTTCATGTTTGTGTGGGCATAATAATTGGTTGGTCATTCTATTTAAGACCTTTTTATGTGAGACCAATTTTTTAATTAATGTAGATGTGTTATTATGTTGATTTAAATAATCCAACTTAAGTCAATATACATTAAAAGGAGAGTATGCTCAGCAAAGCAGTTGATTACACATATGCACTCAGTAGCACAATGGTTGGCATGGCCGATCCACCCTATAGGCTCACTATGCAAGACGCTTAGGGCCCCGCAAAGCTGCGAAGGGCCCCCCAAATAACTAGAGGCCCCGCCTGGTAAGAAGTCATTTTCGCCCCCTAACCCCCGCTTCTCAACTCGCTGGCTGCATGGGAGAAGAGGCTTCTCAATTTAATGTCATTTTTCTTCGGGCCCCAGGGAGGTCAGGATCGGCACTGAGTGTTGGTCACAAGAACAACCTAGTTAGTTAGCGTTTCACACAGAGGTGATCCAGTGTCAACTTGTTGTTTTGCCATGTAGGAAACTTGGCCAAAGATAGAGAAATGGAGCAGCTTTGGTAATGGATACAATCCTGTGTTATGCTTAGGATTTTAAAAACACACAATTGTACGACACTTTTTAAAAAGAATGATTGATATTCCTCTTTCAGGCCTCTAATCTTTTTGATACATCTATCCCTTTTTTTACAATCTCATAGGTCGCAATCAAGCTGCAGCAGTGGAGCCGACCAACCCCACACAGTGCCAAGCCCCACCCTCGCCGGATGTGCAGGAAGTGCAAAATGCCACCACATCAGGTCAGTGTCATACAGCACAGCTTAAAGTAATATATGTAGGCCTGCATAATTTTAAAACATGTTTTTTTCCAAATTTCAGGTGTACGAGCTGTTGGGGGCGGCTTAGACACCGACAGTGCCCAGTGCTAATTGGGGAGATAATGTCCTGCAGGGAACAAATAGACGACACAAACCTCGCCCTCGAGAGGATCATAAAGAACAACAAAGAGGTGAACCAAAACCTGAAAAATCTTGTTGACATTCTGGGGAGGGTTTAAAAAAAAAAAAACATACAAAAAAACATAAAAAAAACAATAGATGTAGACAATTATTTAAATGCAAAAATATAGGTCTTAAAAAAAAAAAAAAAAAATTATATTTTGATATTTAAAAAAAAAAAAATCAAATCACACATTTTCAGTGTGATACAATAAATATTTTTGGATACTCAACAATGTCTGGCTTCTTATTATATCAATGCTGCCTAAAACACTGCAACCCCTCACAGATACTGTAGTTGGAGCACAACAAAGAGGCACGTGCAAAGTATTGCATCAAAAATTGTTATTAGGCGCTCCTGTTAAACAGGGGCTTAAAAATTGGGCCTTAGGCACAACACAACACTGCAACCCCTTTACAATAACTCTAATTGGAGGACAACAAAGAGCCAAGTGCAGAGTATTGCATCAAAAATTGTTAGTAGGCGCCCCTGTTAAACAGGGGCAGAAAAAAGGGATTTTTAAATACAGCTTACCTGTAAAATCCTTTTCTTGGAGTACATCACGGGACACAGAGCGGCATATTCATTACTATATGGGTTATATGGAGTACCTTCAGGTGTGGACACTGGCAATCTCAAACAGGAAGTCCCCTCCCTATATAACCCCCTCCCCTAGAGGGAGTCCCTCAGTTTTGTAGCAAGCAGTATGCCTCCCAAAATGGTCACCCAAAAGAGGGGTGGGAGCTCTGTGTCCCGTGATGTACTCCAAGAAAAGGATTTTACAGGTAAGCTGTATTTAAAAATCCCTTTTTCTTTCTCGTACATCACGGGACACAGAGCGGCATATTCATTACTATATGGGATGTCCGAAAGCAATGCTTTAATGAGGGGAGGGAGACATCTTCCAAAGAAGGATTTAATTTTAGAGGTATACTCAGATACTAGTAAATCCAACTTAAACGAGAAATGTAAATCTCAAATCAAATCAAGGGAGCCCCCTCAGATCCTGAGGAGCTTGAATCGCGGCCTGTAGTACTGACTGCCCAAAGGCTGTATCCGCATTCCTTCTTACGTCCACTTGATAACATTTTGTAAACGTGTGGACTGATGACTACGTTGCTGCCTTGCATATTCGAGCCATAGAGATCTGATGATGTGCTGCCCAGGAGGTGCCCCTGGCCCTGGTAGAATGGGCCTTTACCGACAAAGGAGGAGGCACCTCTTCAAACCGCAGGCCCGAACAATTAATTGTTTAATCCATCTTGCGATGGTGGATCAAGCGGCTGCATCTTGGGCCCTTCCGGTAAAACGAGCACCACATCTGTTTTCCGAACCTTCTCTGTAGCTTTAAGATAGGCCCTTACGGCCCTGACAATATCCAACGTATGCAGCAACCCCTCTTTTCTAGAGGTGGGTTTTGGAAGAAGGATGGAAGTACCACATCCTGGTTCAGGTGGAAACTGGATATAACCTTTGGTAGAAAGGAAGGATGAGGACGGAACCCCGCCCTATCCTTATGCAAAATGAGATATGGTTCCTTACAAGATAAGGCTGCCAATTCCGATACTCTCCTGGCCGAAACTATGGTGATCAGAAATACCGACTTTCTAGTCAGTAAAATCAAGGTACCTCAGCCAACGGCTCAAGAGGTTGTTTCTGTAGGGATGACAGAACAAGATTTAAGTCCCATGGACAAAGTGGTGACTTGACAGGAGGATTAATACGCAAGACCCCCTGTAAGAAGGTCTTTACCAGCGAGTGGGTGGCCAGCAGCCTCTGAAACCACACTGACAGAGCTGAGATCTGTCCCTTGATTGTGCTTAGTGCCAGGCCTTTATCCACTCCTAGCTGGAGACAACTTAACACCCTATCAATAGTATATTTGCGGGAATTCCATCTTTTGGATTCACACCAGCCTACGTAGTTCCTCCACACCCTGTAATAAATCACCCTGGAGACCGGCTTTCTAGCCCTAATCAGGGTAGGGATTACCTGCCTAGACAGACCTCTACCCCTGAGAATCAGGGATTCAGCCTCCAGGCCGTCAAATTTAGACGCCGTAATGTAGGGTGGAGGATCGGTCCTTGTGAGAGTAGGTCTGGTTGTAGAGGAAGAGTCCAAGGGTCTCCCACTGCCATCTTCAGGACTAGTGAGTACCAAGTCCTCCGGGGCCAAGCCGGAGCTACTAAAATGACTGGCTTGGGCTCCACTCTGATCTTGCGCAGCAGGCGAGGGAGTAACTGTAGCGGAGGGAATGCATATAGAAGTTTGAATTGATGCCAAGGGCAAACCAACGCATCGGTTCCGCAGGCCATAGGATCCCTCGTTCGAGACACGAACCTGTCTAGTTTCTTGTTGAACCTGGATGCCATTATATCTACGTCTGGCATTCCCCACCTCTGGCAGATTGTCTGAAAGACCTGGGGATGCCGAGACCACTCCCCTGGCGACAGACTCTGGCGACTTAAGAAGTCTGCCTGCAGGTTGTCCACTCCGGGAATGAATATCGCCGAAATGCAGGGTACATGAACCTCTGCCCACTGAAAAATCAAGCTCACCTCCCTCTGAGCGGCCCGACTCCTGGTTCCCCCTTGGTGGTTTATGTATGCCACCGCCGTGGCATTGTCTGACTGGATTCTCACCGGGAACCCCTTTAATCTGGAGGTCCATGCCAGAAGGGCTAGGCGAGCAGCTCTGATCTCCAAGATATTGATGGGGAGCTGCCTCTCTGCTTTCACCCAAGTTCCCTGGCGAGAGGACCCCTCGAAGACCGCCCCCCCCCAGCCTGCCAGGCTGGCGTCTGTGGTAACTACCTTCCAGACAACAGGGCTGAAGGATTTTCCCTTTAGAAGATTCTGGGGGTTCAACCACCAGGCCAGGCTTTGTCGGACCCTTGATGATAGCGTCAAAGGGGACTCTAAGGCATGTGCCCTCTTGCCCCAGGCTGCTAGAATGGCTGCCTGTAGGACGCGAGTGTGGATCTGAGCGTATGGTACTGCCTCGAACGTGGCCACTAGCTTGCCTAGTACTCGCATACACAGGCGAATAGTTGGTTTTTTCTTGTTTAGAACCAACTGAACCAACCCCTTGATAGCTTCGGTCTTTACCAGGGGCAGGAACACCTTTTGCTGTTCTGTGTCTAACCTCATGCCGAGGTATTCCAACTGCTTTGTAGGCTGGAACGCTGACTTTCCCCGGTTTAGGACCCAGCCGAATTCTTCGAGGTACCGAACCGTGAGGTTTACTGCCTTTTGCAGCCCCGGCCGTGAGTGATCTATGATTAAAAGGTCGTCCAAGTATGCTAGGACTGTGACCCCCTGGATCCTTAAATTGGCCAGAACTGGGGCTAGGATCTTCGTGAATACCCGGGGGGCCGTGGCCAGCCCGAAGGGGAGCGCCCTGAATTGGAAGTGTCGCTGCCCCACCGCGAAGCGTAAAAATCTTTGATGCAATTGAAAGATTGGTACATGAAGGTAAGCATCCTTTATGTCTATGGAGGCCAGAAAATCATCCTTCTGAAGCGCGGCGGCTGCTGACCGGATGGATTCCATCCAGAAGGAACGAACCCTTAGGTAACCGTTTAACCTCTTTAGGTCCAAGATTGGCCTGACATCGCCGTTGGGCTTTGGTATGACAAAGAGATTGGAATAGAAACCTAGCCCTTGCTCTTGGGCTGGCACTTCTATAATTACGTCCTGGCAAAGCAGGTGATCCAAAGCTGCCAGCATTGAGGCCTTCCTTGCTGGATCCCTTGGTAGCCTTGATTCTTGAAAATGAGGCGGAGGATACCTTAGAAACTCCAGTCTGTAACCTGTGGTTACAGATGCCCGGACCCATTTGTCGGGGATCTTGGCTTCCCAAACTTCTGAGAAGAAACGAAGCCTTCCCCCCACCCGCGAGAGTGGGGGCGCCCCTTCATAAGGCAGACTTAGGGGCTGTCTTTGTCGGCTTGCGATACCATGGCCTCTTACCCCCAGGGGCCTGTCCCTGCGATCTACTGTTAACGTTGGATCGTGCAGGGGGCCGTCGATACTGCCTGGAATTTGAGGGCCCCGAGACAGGAAAGAGCTGCCTTTTAAATGTAGGACCCCGGAATGTCTTTTTGACCGGTAAAAGGGTACTCTTGCCATTTGAAATAGTCTGAATATATTTATCCAGATCCTCTCCGAAGAGTCGTCCTCCATGGAAGGGAAACCCTGCCAGAAGCTTTTTGCATGGGGGCTCCGCCGCCCAGTTCTTCAACCATAAGAGCCTTCTCATATGCACCAAAAATAGTGATAAACGAGAGGCCTGCTGGATGGAATCTTTTATAGCATCTACAGCAAAACACAGAGCTCTGGGAATGTCAGAAAACTCTTCTGCTTGTTGGGTAGGCATGTCCCTTAACATTTCCTTTGTCTGGTCTTTTAACGCCTGACAAACACCAATCGCAGCCACCGCTGGCTGCACCACTGCTCCTGCCGTAGCAAAGGATGCTTTTAAAAGTGTCTCTAATCTTTTATCAACCGGATCTTTAAACATATGTATGTTTTCCACCGGGCAAGTTAGTGATTTATTCACACATGAGATGGCTGCATCCACTACTGGGAGCCTCCACCTCTTGGAGAATTTTTCCTCCATGGGGTAAATGACCGCAAATCTTTTCGGTGGCAGAAAAATCCTGTCCGGCCGTACCCAATCCCGAAAGATCAATTCCTCCAAAAGAGGATGGACCGGAAAAACTGCGTTGCTTAACGGAGCTTTCAAAGAGCCCAGAGAGGATACCGGAGGAACCTGAGGCTCTGGCAATGGTAAACTAAATGCCGAGCGGACCATGTCCGTCAAAGACTGTACCCACAGTCTCTCTGTCTGGGAGTCTGAAAATGGTTCCTCCGAGGCAGACCCCTCAATCCCTGAACCCTCTTGGTTCAGGTCTAGTTGATCCTCCTGTGATTCCAATTCCTCCGGGGAGAGAATCTCAGCATCTGAGGATACACCTCTTGGTGATGGGGATCTAACCCGTTTCTTACCAGGAATAGCTCTAGCGATCAATGCTGCTATTCTTCTAGCCCCCCTAGGGATACGGCTAACATCTCCTCTGTGATAAACACAGGGCTGGGCTGATCTGGGCCAGCCTCCGCACCAGATCCCCCTAATGGCTCATCCAAGGCGCCTTTTATGTTAATAAGTTGCGGGGAAAGTATCGGCATATCATCAGAATCAGAAAGGGAACCCTTTTGTTTTTTGGTCTTTTTTGTACCCTTTGACCCCGAACCTTTGGAAGCCATAATACAAAATCGAGGGACTCCGCCCACACAACAGACTGTAGTGGGCAGGAGTACAAAACCAGAGTTTAGGGGACAATAGATCACTAATGCCCAAAAACTGATGGGATCCCGTATGCTTTTTTTTTTCTTTTTTTTTTTTTTAAATATATATTATATATTTTCTTTTTACAACATACAGTGAGCCCAACTTAGTTTGCCAGTCTCCAACCTGCTGCAAAAAGGGGAATTTCTTGGCTTAACAAAAAAGGCATTGGAACAAAGTCCAGCATGTACTACCCCTCTTCCGCCACCGGGAGTCACTGTTCTGCCGCTCTGCGTCCTCTCCTTCTGAAAATCAGCCTCAGACTGAGCACTGACAATGCCTGCTGTCTATAACAGCACAAAGGCGCGCCCCTGTATGACGCCGCAGGCACGCCCCCCCCCCCGCCGCCCTCCTGTCTGAACGGTGCGAAAAACGTCTATAAGACGTGCGCGCGCGCGTATGCCGGAAACAGGAGGAACATGGAGGAGCCGCGCTGCTGGAGATCCAGGAACGCAGAAACAGGCGGCAGATTCAAACCCCCGGCCAGGTAGGACTCTCCAAAGGCCCCTAGGCCTTACTAGCCCTAGGAAGAAAACAGCAGGTTTAGCTAGCAACACATTCTTAGACAGGGGAACCTAGTGATGGGGGAGAAAGGGTGTCATCCTGTCTCTCTTAGACATAGTGAGCAAGGTTGCCCATGCAGAGCATACTTAGGCTATCCCCCCTTTTAGGTTACCCCGGAGAGCCTGCTGTCGAACCAAGTCCCGCAGGCTCCCCCTTACCTGCTCCATGCTGCAGGATGTTTGTCCAGCAAACTGATCCAATCTTCTCCCATCTCCGTGGGTAGCGTAGTAGACCTTCAGGCCCTGGGGTCCTATGAAGGTACCCACTGTCCTGGACCTATATAGCACCCTGGCAAACAGGAACTTATGGTTTTTACAAACTCCAAGTCCTGGGCCCAGGGTCCAGCCCTCCAAAGAGGAGCATTATAGGCAAAACCCCACGGCTTGGGGCCCGGGTACTGTCCACTTTGGCACTGAGGCTCCTTGGACAGATCCGGTTAGCCCGCCCTTAATCCCAAGGATGTGAAGCAAAGCTATTCCGTGACCAACACCTAAGACACTGGCGAAAAAACTGAGGGACTCCCTCTAGGGGAGGGGGTTATATAGGGAGGGGACTTCCTGTTTGAGATTGCCAGTGTCCACACCTGAAGGTACTCCATATAACCCATATAGTAATGAATATGCCGCTCTGTGTCCCGTGATGTACGAGAAAGAAAATTGTGCCTTAGGCACAACACAACACTGCAACCCCTCACAATAACTCTAATTGGAGCACAACAAAGAGCCACGTGCAAAGTATTGCATCAAAAATTGTTATTGGGCGCCCCTGTTAAACAGGGGCTTAAAAATTGTGCCTTAGGCAATGGTGGCGGAGCCCAGAAACACAACATTTCTTGCTAGCTATCAGCAAGAAAAGTGAGGAGAAGCATATTCCATCTGCAGCATAACAGGACAGTCACTCAGCATCAGCATACGCAGTCTCAAAGGGATCCAGCGTGACCGATTCTCTCATATGCCTCTGCTTAGGGAAATCCAAGAGAATAATCCTGAGGACTTCAGGAACTTTCTACGTATGACGGACCTCGTTTTCCACTGTCTGTTATGGATATTCTGTCCCCCTTATAATGAGGCAGGACACTGTGATGCGCCAAGCCATCACAGCCAAGCAAAGGCTTATTGCACGTTGCGGTACCTGGTGACTGGGAGGAGCCTGCAGCACCTCAAGTTCTCGACAGGCATCTCCCCCCAGGCGCTTGGGATCATCATACCGGAGACGTGTTCTGCCATCATAAAAGTTGTAATGGTCACCACCGTTTAAGATCTTCCATCCACCCAAGACAGCGTATGCGACACACCGACAAACCAGCAGACACGATCCATATCAATTCCCCCAGAATCACCGAGACACACAGCTCTGGGTTCTGGTTTCAAATGAATGATCGCTTTAATGGTGCTCTCTCAGGTTTTTATACAGTTCAAGCATGAAAGGAACAAAGAACTGAAAAAAAAAAGTCAAGCGTCGCCTATGGAGATTTTTAATACCGAAGTTTAGTGCCATTCCATGAGTTTGCGCAATATGAAAGCGTGACAAGTTAGGTATCTATTTACTCGGTGTAACATCATCTTTGACATTATCCCTAAAAATTGGGCTAGCTTTACTGCTTTGTTCTTTTTTAATTCATGAAAGTTTTTTTTTTAAGCAAAAATAAAAAGGGCGTTAGAAAAAAATTTGCGCAAATACCGTTGGAAATTTTTAATAAAAAATGCCCGCCACTTTATTCCCTAGGGTGTCTGCTAATAAAATATATATAATGTTTGGGGGTCCTGAGTAATTTTCAAGGAAGAAAAATGGAGTTACACTTACCGGTAATGTCCTTTCCAGTAGTCTTTCAGGACAGCCACAATAGAGAGAGATAGGCTCCTCCTCTTCCTCTGGGAAACACTGCACAGCCTTTAAAACCTCTCCTCCCCCTGCCGGACCTCAGTTTTTATACGAGCACCTCCGGTCAGCTGGGGAGACACAAGAACACGTTAGTAATATTAAGATTAAATTATCAATCACATACTATGTTCCTGGACCAAACAAAACCTTCTTCGGGTGGGTAACCAGGGCTGTCCTGAAAGTCTACTGGAAAGGACGTTACCGGTACGTGTAACTCCATTTTTCCCTATTCGTCTTTCAGGACAGCCACAATAGAGAGGATAGACGAGCACTTACCAATTAGGGTGGGACTACGGCTTGCAGAACCTTTCGCCCAAAGGCCTGTTCGGCAGCCGACACCAAGTCTACTCTATAGTGCTTGACGAAGGTGGAGTAGCTGGACCAAGTTGCTGCCCTGCAAATTTGTTCTGGCGTCGCTCCAGCACTTTCAGCCTGAGAGGCGGCCACCGCACGAGTAGAATGTGCCTTTATTCCTGTAGGGACATCCTCATCAGACAAGGCATATGCCTGTGCAATGGCTAGTCTAATCCACCTAGCAATTGTGCGCCGGGATGCTTTTTGTCCCTTTCTAGTACCAGAAAATAAAACAAAGAAAGAGTCTGACCTCCTAAAATCCTTAGTCAGCTCTAAGTAGTGTAGGATACATCTCCTGACATCTAATGTGCTAAACTGTTGCTCCCTTTTACCTGAGGGATTGGGGCAAAAGGAAGGAAAAAACCACTTCCTGACTTCTATGAAATTTAGAAGTCACCTTGGGTAGAAAGGCTGGATCGGTCTTAAAAACGACCTGATCCGGAAAACAACAAAAAAAGGGGGTCTGACGGACAGGGCTTCCAACTCGCTGACCCTCCTAGCGGTAGTCACTGCAACCAAAAAAACTGTCTTTAGGGTTAACTCTCTTAATAGACATTTGTCTAAGGGTTCAAAGGGAGCATCTGTTAAGGCCTGTAAAACTAAAGATAGGTCCCACCTGGGGAAGGGGGGCCCCTGAGGCGGCTTCAGCCTGGTTAACGCCCTAAAGAACCTGACCACCCAGGGATTGTTGGCCAAAGGTCTTTCTAGAAACACACTAAGGGCTGAGACCTGACTCTTAAGTGTACTAACTGAAAGTCCCTTGTCTGCTCCACACTGTAGGAATTCCAAAACAGATGTGGGGTTCTGCACTGAATAGGAAGATTCTAGGCACCATGAGTTAAAACGAAGCCAGATCTTCCTATATATAGAGCAGGTTTCCTTTTTTCTGCAATTAACCCCTTCCATACAGGGCATTTTCACCCCCTTCCTGCCCAGACCAATTTTTAGTTTTCAGCGCTGTTGCACTTTGAATGACAATTGCGCGGTCGTGCAACACTGTACCCAAATTAAATCATTATGTTTTTCTCCCCACACAAATAGAGCTTTCGTTTGGTGGTATTTGATCATCTCTGCGGTTTTTATTTTTTGCGCTATAAACAAAAGAAGAGCGACAATTTAAAAAAAAACACAATATTTTTTCCTTTTTATTTAATACATCTCACAATATTTTTTTTTAAAAAACCTTTCTTCCCCTCAGTTTAGACCGATACGTATTCTACGTATTTTTGGTAAAAAAAAAAAACGCAATAATCGTATATTGATTGGTTTGCGCAAAAGTTATAGCGTCTACAAAATAGGTGATAGATTTATGGCATTTTTATTTTATTTTTTTTACTAGTAATGGCGGGGATCTGCGTTTTTTTTTTTTGTGACCGTGACGTTGCGGCGGACATATCGGACACTTTTGACACGTTTTTGGGACCGTTCACATTTACACAGCGATTAGTGCTATAAAACTGCACTAATTACTGTGTAAATGTGACTGGCAGGGAAGGGGTTAACACTAGGGGGCGCTGAAGGGGTTAAAATGTTTCCTAAAGTATGTTCTAACTGTAGGGGGAGGGGGACTCGCAGGGGGAGGAGATCGATGTGTGTTCCTCTGTACTGGGAACACACATCAGTCTCCTCACCGCTGACAGGAGGTGGATCTGTGTGTTTACACACACAGATCCACACTCCTGCCGTGATTGCCGGAAATCGCGGGTGCCCGGCGGCAATCACGGCCGTCGGGCACGCGCGCGGGATCGCGGGTGGTGCCGCGGGCGCGCCCTAGAACGCCGTGAAGACAGGACGTTGTGCAACGTCCTGTCTCATCGGCGAGGGGATCACCATGACGTGATTCCCCTATGGGCTGGTAGGGAAGTGGTTAAGAAGGGTGGCAGCTAACCTTTCAGAAAAACCCTTAGATTTCAGCAGGGCCTCCTCAGTAGCCATGCCGCCAGGTTCCATCTGTGAACCTGTGGGCAAAGGACTGGGCCCTGTGAGAGGAGATCCTCTCGTGATGGAAGGAGAATGGGAGGTTCCACGGTCAGCTGTTTGAGAACCGAGAACCAAGCCCTTTTGGGCCAATGTGGTGCCACTAGAATCAGAGAAGTGTTCTCCAGCTGGAATTTCCTTAGAACCGCTGGTAGAAGCACTGGTGGTGGGAAGGCGTAACAAATTCTGAACCGCCAGCTCTGAGACAGAGCATCTACCCCCCTTGCTCCCTCCCCCTTGTTCCGAGAGAAAAAACAAGGGGTTTTTGCATTTTCTTTGGATGCAAAGAGATCTATTTCCGGGGGTTTCCCCACCTCCTTGTCAAGAGATGGAAGACCTCTGGATTGAGGGCCCACTCGCTCTCTCTTAGTTGACTTCGGCTGAGAAAATCTGCCGTCCCAGTCTCTATTCCCCTCAGGAAGACTGCTGATAGCGACAGGGTATTGGACTCGGCCCAACGAAGAATGTCTGTTGTTAGAGCTGACAGAACTACGCTCCTCGTACCACCTTGTTTGTTCAAATATGCTACGGCCGAGACATTGTCCGACCTTACTTGGACATGATGCCCCTGGAGCTTCTCTTGAAAGAATCTGAGAGCTAGACCTACCGCCCTCAGTTCCTTCCAATTGGAGGATTTTTCCAATTTCATGCCCTTCAAAGCGCCTTGCGCCGGAAGAGACCCTAGATGGGCTCCCCAACCCTTGCCGCTGGCATCCGTAGTTACCACCTGGGGATCCGGAATGTGCCATAGACGGCCCTGCAACAGATTGGAAATCCTCTTCCACCACCAAAGGGATCTCTTTACCTGGCTTGGGACCTGTACCAAGGTGTCTAGACGCTCCAAACTCATCTGGTCCCAGATTTTTAGCAGGAAAGCCTGAAGGGGTCGAAAATGAAGCCCTGCCCATTGAACAGCCGGGAGGGTGGACGTTAGCAACCCTAGGGTCGACATCAGGGATCTAATCGACACCCGATGACTGCCCTGGAGGGTGGCAACTGCTCTGTCCAGTTTCAGGGCCTTCTCCAATGGGAGAAAGACACTTGAGAGGGTGGAGTCCAGAAGGTACAGTGCCTGCCGCCGAGAATGTGTTTTTAGCATGACAGCATCGCGCTGAATCTCGGCGACAGGCCGCCGATATCTCGCACTCGCTGGAATAGTAAAAGCACATTCCAGCGAGTGCGTCATAGAAGCGACGGGGATCCGACGCGGATTCCCGCCAATTCTACACGTGGGCGGAGTTTGTTATGAATCCTGAAGGAGAAATCCCCGCCGGATTTTTAAAAAAAATCCGGCATGGGTTCCCCCCTCAGGAGCATAACGGGCCCTTAGGTCTGTTATGGGTTGTAAGGAGACCCCCTACGCCGAAAAAACGGTGTGGGGGTCCCCCCACAATCCATAACAGACCCGTATCCAAAGCACGCCGGCCGGCCGGTCAGGAAGGGAGTGGGGGCGAGCGAGCGCCCCCTCCTGAGCCGTACCGGGCAGCGTGCCCTCAGCATGGGGGGTTAGGTGCTCTGGGGCAGGGGGCGCACTGCGGCCCCCCACCCCAGAGCACCCTGTCCCCATGTTGATGAGGACAGGGCCCCTTCCCGACAACCCTGGCCGTTGGTTGTCGGGGTATGCGGGCGGGAGGCTTATCGGAATCTGGAAGCCCCCTTTAATAAGGGGGCCCCCCAGATACCGGCCCCCCACCCTAAGTGAATGAGGTGGTACCTACCGGAGCATGATGGGACTGCGACGTCACAAGACAGGCCTATATAACTCGCTGCGAGCCGCGCGCCCGGCATAACAGCGGAAGGAAGCGTCGCGTCAACATCTGGAGAACAGAAGAAGAAGAAGACGACGTCACAGAGGAGGGGGCTCGCCGCCGCTAGTAATTGAGCTAACACACAAAGTTAGCGGCGGCGAGTCCTGAAGAAGAAGACCCCCGGAGAGCGGAGAAGACCCCCGGAGAGCGGAGAAGACCCCCGGAGAGCGGGAGAAGACCCCGGAGAGTGGGAGAAGACCCCCCAGCCGCCGAAGACGTCGAAAGAAGCCCGCCGGGTGGTGGGCGCTTTTATCAAAGCGCCCCCCCCGGCGGCGGAAGAGAACCAGACGGCGGCACCCACCCCCCACAGAAGCCCGCCGGAGGGGGGCGCTTTTATAAAAGCGATCATACACAACCCCCCCGGCGGCCAACTAATAAAATATTTCAATACCCTGTGTGGTTTATTTGTGTTTACACTTTTTATTTGCAGGTGAATGGGTAGGGGTACAATGTACCCCATACTCATTCACTTAGGGTGGGGGGCCGGTATCTGGGGGCCCCCTTATTAAAGGGGGCTTCCAGATTCCGATAAGCCTCCCGCCCGCATCCCCCGACAACCAACGACCAGGGTTGTCGGGAAGGGGCCCTGTCCTCATCAACATGGGGACAGGGTGCTCTGGGGTGGGGGGCCGCAGTGCGCCCCCTGCCCCAGAGCACCTAACCCCCCCATGTTGAGGGCATGCTGCCCGGTACGGCTCAGGAGGGGGGGGGCGCTCGCTCGCCCCCACTCCCTTCCTGACCGGCCGGCTTTGGATACGGGTCTGTTATGGATTGTGGGGGGACCCCCACGCCGTTTTTTCGGCGTAGGGGGTCTCCTTACAACCCATAACAGACCTAAGGGCCCGTTATGCTCCTGAGGGGGGAACCCATGCCGGATTTTTAAAAAAAAATCCGGCGGGGATTTCTCCTTCAGGATTCATAACAAACTCCGCCCACGTGTAGAATTGGCGGGAATCCGCGTCAGATCCCCGTCACTTCTATGACGGCTTTGTCTCCATCGCGGCAAGCCAGCTCGGCGCTGGCTCCCGCGATGGGGCTCGCAAGTGCTCAATCTCGCCGAGAAAGGGAGCGAGATTGACACAATATCCCAGTCACCTACTGTACCCTAAATAGGGAATGCTTTGTGAAGGTGTCAGGTTGGACTTCTCCAGGTTTAGCAGCCAGCCTAGCCCTGTTAAGGTCCTTTTTGTCACATCCAAGTCCCTGTATAGTTGTTCTGGGGACGCTGCAAAAAGGAGCAGGTCGTCCAGGTAGGCTATGATGCCTACTCCCTGCAGACGCAGAAAGGCTATAGGTTCCGCCAGGACCTTTGTAAAGACACGGGGCGAGGAGGATAGACCGAATGGCAAGGCTTGAAATTTAAGGTATACCACCTCTCCTTCCAGATCTATTGCTAACCTTAGGAACTCCTGCGACCCCTCTGCTATGGGTACATGGAGGTACGCATTTTTGAGGTCCAAGGAAACCATAAAGCAATTCTGCAGGAGGAGGGCCCTGACCGTAAAGATCGTTTCCATACAGAACTTCTTGTACGTGATGGACTTGTTTAGGGGCTTTAAGTTCAGGATTAGCCTGTACTTCCCTGAGGGTTTCTTTACCACAAAAATGTGTGAGTAAAACCCCCTGCCTTCCTCCTTTACTGGAACTCTGAGGACCACATTCTGAACCTCTAGATCGTTTAGGGCTTCTAGTAAAGCTTCTGATCTTTCCCTGTCTCTGGGAAGTTTTGTGACTAGGTATCTCTGTGGGGGAGGGGACGAAAATTCCAGATGGTACCCCCTCCTCACAATCTCCAGGACATACCTGTTTGGGGAGATGGTCTCCCACTGTGGGAGGAAGGCCCCCAGTCTTCCCCCCACCCTGACCTGGGCGTCATTGTTTCTTTGCGGGCTGGTCAGGAGAGCGAAAAATCGCTCCTCTGCCCCTCCCCTTGGGTGTCCAAACCCTCTTCCGACCTTCAGGTTTTGGAACCCCTGTCTGTTTCTGTGATCGAAAAAACGTCCCTGATTTCACTGGAATTTTTCGTTTAAGGGGAAAAGACTTTTTCCTATCAGCCGTGCGGTCTATGACCGTCTCCAGCCCTGGGCCAAACAGGAGATCTCCTGAAAGGGGTATCCCGCAGAGCTTGGACTTGGAGGCAATGTCCCCCGGCCAAGTCTTGAGCCATAGGGCTCTTCTGGCTGAGTTGGCCAGAGCAGCGGATCTGGCCGACATGCGAATCGATTCCGCCGAGGTGTCCGCAATGTAGGCAATACCCCGCAACATTGCAGGGAAGGAGGATAGAATGGTTTCCTTATCCGTCCCAGCCTCAATGTGCTCCTGTATTTTAGAGAGCCAATGCTCTAAATTACGGGCCACCACCGTAACTGCCAACTCTGGCCTAAGATTCCCCATCGCTGAGTCCCAAGTCTTTTTTAAAAGAGAATCCATTCTCTTGTCCATGGCATCAGGAAGGGTCCCCATATCCTCAAATGCCAGGTCAGTATTTCTGGAGACCTGGGAGAAGGCTGCATCTAATTTAGGCGCCTTGTTCCAAATGGCCGTGGGGTCTTCAGAAAAAGGGAATCTCCTTTTCAGAGATCGAGAAAAAAAAGGGCTTCCTTTCGGGGTCCTGCCACTCCTTAATAGAATCGATTAGAAGCTCATGTACAGGGAAGACCTTTGACCTTTGTTCCCCCAGCCCCCTGTACATCTGGTCATGGAGGCTTAAGGGTTTAATGTCAGCCTGAATGCCGAGGGTGGTGTAAATTGCACCTAATACTGTAAGTCCTCAACCTCATCGAGAGAGAGCTTATATCTCGAGGGTTTCCTGGACTCCCCGTCCTGGTCATCCTCGTCAGATTCCTCCTGGGACTCAGGAGCGACACTTTCTGGGAGAGAGCGTTCTCCCTGGGAAGGGCCTCCCGGCTCAACTGCTATAACTGAAGGATCAGGTGGGGCAGGAGCGAGACCCTGATTTTCTAGATGGGTTGTAACCTGTGTGGGGATAGTGGGAGGTTGCAGCCTTTCAAATAGGGACTTGAAGGAAGCAAAAGTAGAAGAAAGTTATTTTACTGAAGCTGCTAAACTATCTTCCTGCTCTGCATCCCTTTCCCTGACCAAAGACTGTATGCAATCCCTACATATTACTTTAGGCCAGGACTCAGGAAGAGTGTCCCTACAGGAGGCACATTTCTTTTTAGAGCCATGTGTCTTCCCACTAGACTTTTCCAGACTCTTCTGAAAAGACATTTAAAAAAAGAGACCCACACATTAGAAAACAAAGGGTTACAACCCTGGGGGAGACTTAGACAAACCCCATGCTAGGATCCCCCTCCCCCCCTTTCAATCACCACAGGGGATAATTGGGGGAAAAACAATCAAGCCTAAGGTATGGGGGCCCTTCCCCAGGGAACCCTTACCTTGGGCTGGCTGGAGGAAGCGTCCTTGGTCGGGCCGTGCTCCGGAGATGCCGCCGACATTGCAGGTGGTTGCGCTGTGTCCTTACTCGCCCCGGCGAGTTCCTGACTCCTCCAGCCGAAAAGCCTGGGCCTCTATTAGCGCCGCGACCCGGAACAGGAAGTCGCGGGTCAAAGGGGAGGCCTTCCGCCGCAACGCCGGAAATGACGTCGCCCGCCATTCGGCCCGCGAATTTTGGAAATACATGCAGCCTGAAGAAAAAAAAACAGGGCCCCTGGATTACCTCCCCGCCGCGGTCCACCTGGACACAATAGAGGACCCCCCACAAGCCGGCTGACGCGCTCGACACGGATTTGGGATGGCGAGATGTGGGCGGTAAGTACCTGCCAAAACCTAGGAGGCCCCTGCTCCCCTTAAGGTATGGATTGCAACCACAGTCCCCTGACTGCTCAGCCTGTTCCTAAACAGTGTCTCCCCACCGGAGGAAACACAATTAACTGAGGTCTGGCAGGGGGAGGAGAGGTTTTAAAGGCTGTGCAGTGTTTCCCAGAGGAAGAGGAGGAGCCTATCTCTCTCTATTGTGGCTGTCCTGAAAGACGAATAGGAAAAATATAATTGCTACATAAAGGAGAGAAGTGCCAGAATAGGCGCGGTATGGAAGTGGTTAAAGTGCAACAATAAAAGTGAAATATTCCTTTAAATTTCGTAAAGTCAGCATGTAAAAAAGCACACTTTTCCCGTGGTTAGAAATGTCCCTACACAAAGTGACATTCTGAAGGAAAATGCAATTTCCATAATGGAAAACTATTTAGATTGATCTGTGTGTCCCCAACAAGACATTAGTCAGGTTTTACCCTCACTTCCTGTTTGGCTATGTGGCAGGAAGTGAATGAATTTGAAGTAGAAAATGACAACATTTGTGAGGTGTCTTTACCCTATCAGGGGTGCAGGCATCCCCAAAAAAACAAGAAAATTGTTTATTTAACATTGAGTGGTGTTTGTGGGGGTCCCTAACACACATTCATACATATTAGCAACGCTGAGTCCTGGCCTATTGGCATGGTTATATTTTCTTAGGCCTCTCAATAAAATTATCTGAAATTCGGGGTTAAACTAGAACTATAATCAACATTTCTTTTTTTTTGTTTTCTTTCATTTTGTATAGAGTTGGGGGGAGGGTTATAAGCCCTGTCAGTTTATTTTGTATTATCCCTGTTCGTTTGGGGAGATTGGCTATGGGGCAGGAAGTGAAGGCCAAACAGGAAGTGAGAGAAAAACTCTGCAAATTAAGGGACTCCTGTGCCCCCCCCCCCCCCCCCCCACAGAACTTGTGTGTGTCCCCTGAAAATTCCTGTGCGGGTCATAAAAAAACAGGGTGTGGCCTTGACAGGAAGGGTGGGTCATTTTTCTATTAGGAGGTGCAGAAATTTGGTCAGGCCTAGGGCAGCACAAAACCTAAATATCCTACTGCATATTAGGGCTTATTTAGACAGGATCCGGTTTACAGCATGTTTTTAGATTGTGGGAGGAAGCCCACGCAGGCACAGGGAGAACATGCAAACTCCAGGCAGATGGTGTCATGGGCGGGATTCGAACCAGCGACCCTTTTGCTGCTGGGTGAACATGATATGCACTACACCACTGTGCTGAACGAACATGATCGCAGCTGAAAGCATGAGATCAGTGTTTTTTTTTTCCAATTCCATGCTTTCCAGCCTGGAGGACAGATGTGGGGTTTTATTGACCCCGCCTCTCTCCATAAAGAGGACCTGTCACACACTAGTCCTATTACAAGGGACGTTTACATTCCTTGTAATAGGAAAAAAAGTGAAAAATAATACAAAAAAAGGGACAAAAAAGTGCAAAAATTTAAATATTATGTTAAAAAAACAAATAAAAATCTAAATTAAAATGCCCCTGTCCCTAGTAGCTCGCACTCAGAAGCGAACATGCATGCGAGTCCCATCCACATATGTAAACACCGTTCAAACCACACGTTAGGTATTGACGCGTGCGTTAGAGCGAGAGCAATAATTTTAGCAATAGATCTCCTCTGTAACTCAAAACTGGTAACCTGAAAAAAAAGTCAAGCGTCGCCTATGGAGATTTTTAATACCGAAGTTTAGCGCCATTCCATGAGTGTGCGCAATATGAAATATGAAAGCGTGACAAGTTAGGTATCTATTTACTCGGTGTAACATCATCTTTCATATTATCCCTAAAAATTGGGCTAGCTTTACTGCATTTGTTCTTTTTTAATTCATGAAAGTTTTTTTTTTTTAAGCAAAAATAAAAAGGGCGTTTGAAATTTTTTTGCGCAAATACTGTTGGAAATTTTTAATAAAAAATGCCCGCCACTTTATTCCCTAGGGTGTCTGCTAATAAAATATATATAATGTTTGGGGGTCCTGAGTAATTTTCAAGGAAGAAAATATAATTGTTACATAAAGTTGAGAAGTGCCAGAATAGGCGTGGTATGGAAGTGGTTAAAGTGCAACAATAAAAGTGAAATATTCCTTTAAATTTCGTAAAGTCAGCTTGTGAAAAAGCACACTTTTCCCGTGGTTAGAAATGTCCCTACACAAAGTGACATTCTGAAGGAAAAAAGCCGTTTAAAACTGACTCGCGGCAATAATGAATTGTCGGCTCCCAGCAATTGTGAGAAGATTCATTCATAAAACCAAAAAAAAAAAAAAAAAAAAGCGTGGGGGTCCCCCCAAATTCCATTACAGGCCCTTCAGGTCTGATATGGATATTAAGGGGAACCCCGCCATCATTTTTTAAAAAAAATGACGTGGGGTTCCCCCCAAATATCCATACCAGGCCCTTCAGGTCTGGTGTGGATTTTAAGGGGAACTCCACCCCAATTTTTTTTTTAAATGGCGTGGAGTCCCCCCCAAAATCCACACCAGACCCTTATCCGAGCACGTTGACCTGGCCGGCCGCAGAAAAGAGGGGGGGACAGAGTGCGGCCCCCCTCTCCTGAACTGTACCAGGCCACATGCCCTCAACATTGGGAGGGTGCACCTTGTCCCCATGTTGATGAGGAAAAGGGCCTCATCCCCACAACCCTTGCCCGGTGGTTGTGGGGGTCTGTGGGCAGGAGGCTTATCGAAATCAGGAAGACCACGCCCCCCCCTGTGTGAAATGGTAATGGGGTACATTGTACCTCTACCATTTCACGAAAAAAAAAATGTGTCAAGTGTAAAAAAAGACAAGAGACGGTTTTTGACAAGTATTCATTAATATCTTCTTTCTTCTTCCATCTTCTTTCCTTCAGGTTTCTTCCTCCATCTTTTTCTTCCTCTGCTTCTTTCTTGGGCCTTGTAGTGCCGCATCTTGACCGGCGTCTTCTTCCATCTTCTTCTCCTTCCGCTGGCCTTCTCGTCCGCATCTTTTTCTTCTTCGCCGGAGGCGCTGCTTTCAATTGAAATCCCTGCCGTGTGCCAGACCACACCCCCTCCGACGCCACGGGCAAGTTCTTAGGAAAGTCCCTGTGTGCTGCATGTGTGTCAGAGGGGGGCGTGGTCACATGAGCATCAGACGGCGGGGAATTCAATTGGAAGCGGCACCTCCGGCGAAGAAGAAGCCACGCACAAGCTTCCAATTGAATTCCCTGCCGTCTGACGCTCTTGTGACCACGCCCCCCTCTGACGCACATGCAGCACACAGGACTTTCCTAAGAGCTTGCCCGTGGTGTCAGAGGGGGGCGTGGTCCGGCACACGGCGAGGATTTCAATTGGAAGCGGCGCCTCCGGCGAAGAAGAATATCCGGACGAGAACGCCAGTGGAAGGAGAAGAAGATGGAAGAATACGCCGGTCAAGATGCGGGACGAGAAGCAGAGGAAGAAGAAGAAAAGAAGAAGATGGAAGAAGAAAGAAGATATTAATAAAAGACTTGTCAAAAACCGGCTCTTGTCTTTTTTTTTACACTTGACACATTTTTTTTCGTGAAATTGTAGAGGTACAATGTACCCCATTACCATTTCACACAGGGGGGGCCGGGATCTGGGGGGCCCCTTTGTTAAATGAGTCTTCCAGATTTCGATAAGCCTCCTGCCCACAGACCCCCACAACCACCGGGCAAGGGTTGTGGGGATGAGGCTCTTGTCCTCATCAACATGGGGACAAGGTGCTTTGGGGGGGACCCCAAAGCACCCTCCCAATGTTGAGGGTGCAGGACAGGGTCCCCCTCTTCTGTTAGTGAGGAGCAGAGGCCTATGACACTCTGCTCTGTTGCCAGCTCTTCCGCTGGGTTGCTGTGAGTGGAGACCACAGTCCCATCCACTACCACATGGTCCCCCTCTTCTGTTAGTTGGGAGCAGAGACCTGGGGCACCCTGCTCTGTTGCCAGTGATTCAGCTGGTGGTAAAAGCTTTACCACCTCAGCTTGTTGCTGGAGAGAGGGGCCAACCGCCCCGGCTCTCTGGAACTCCACACCATCCGCTTCGGCTTTAGGGATGAAAATCTCCATATTTTCCACTGCCGATTCATCAGCCAGGATCTCACAGTTATCTGACCTTTCCTCACAGTCCCGGGCAATGGGAGCCCCACCCTGCTGCTGAGCCGAGTCTAGCAGCTGTCTGTAGGCGACCTCCAGCTTCCATTCCCGAATGGCCAGAAATTCCAAATCTTCCTGTGACCAGTGGCCTCCCGAGATATTCAATTTTTCCTCTCTGTGCTCCATTATGTCCTCCAAGCGACACTCCCGATCATCCCCAAAGTCGGGATCACTGGACATCCTCCAATACAACAATCCCAGGCCATCATAGTCATAGCCTTCTGTGGGGCTGTCATCCGCTGACCACGGGCTCTCTTGGGCTACATACCACCGGAGGGCTCTGTAGCGCTCGTCCAGCTGCATCTCTGCCCGGATCAGCCTGCTTAACTCTGCTATCCACTCCTGCTTCGGTTGTTCCCCCAACAACAGCATTCGTACGTCATACTGTGGCCAGTACCTTGCATAGATGGAGGGCAGAACCTTTCCTTGGTGATGCTGCTCCCGAGCTAACGCTTCCTTCCAGAGTTGGCACCGAATCACATCCGACCATCCCAGCAGGACCTCCTCTGATACTGGTCCTCTATGCTGTATCCGCATCTCTTGTAACCTTCTTTGGAATTCCTCCTGGAGACTGGTATCTGCACCTCTCCTCTCTCTTTAGTTGGTGCTGCTGTGACTTCAGCTGCTGCAGCACTTCTTTGCTGTCGCAAGGTGGCATCTACAGCCGCTATAACCCGGTCTATGATCTCCGGTGGAGGATTAGGACCATATTGTGCCAGTCCATGTTTAACAGCCCGATCAAAAAATTCTTCCTCAGGTGTCCTGTCTGTTACGCTGGGCCTCTTGGCTCTATTCATTTCAAAAAGTTCTGCGATAATGTCCCTTTTCTTACGGTTGCTGGCCGGTCTGCCCCGGCTCTCCAGTAAGTCCATGAGGGAAGAGAGCTTCATCCGTTCATACAGTGTCTCCATTGTCCTGTGTACTTGTAGCCGTCCTTCTGAAGATGGAATCATCCCACTGCTGTGCCACCAAATGTAACGGTCACCACCGCTTACGACCTTCCATCCAACCATGACAAGCTTATCCGGCACTCCACAATCATGCATACACAATCCATATCAATTCTCAGAATAAGACGAGACTCAGCTTCGTACTTGCTTCAAAAGATCTGACCTTTATTGATATTTTCTCAGCTTCTTATACAGTTTCAAGCATAATGCAGTTAATCACAGGACAATGTAGTCTCCACCCCCCTTCACACCATGGGGGGCTTCAATCACCTTAAAAGGCATTCAGGTAAGCTAATTATATAAACACGTCAGCACCACTATCAATAGAGTTAACTCAGAGAGGATCACATCAAAACCAAATACTATCACCCCTGAGCATTAATACATTGCTGTATGAATAGAATTCAATTAACCTTTAGCATAACACAATAGGGTAAACAGAGAGCTTCACACAATGAAAGAGTCTTTCTTGCAACTAACACCTTTTGAACAGAATGTGTCTTTCACAGTGAATAGCCAACACCTCAAGACACTTCAATAGCCTTTATACAATGTCTTGTGAGTCACTTGTCTTGTAGACCTGAATTAACACCTTTCAAAAGCATGTGTGCCCATATTAAATAGGCAACAGCTTGTGATATCTCAAGACATCCACTTTGTAATATTCCAGTCCTGCAATATGAATTATTATTAATGTCCCATCTTCTGCAATAAAGGGATTTTTAAATACAGCTTACCTGTAAAATCCTTTTCTTGGAGTACATCACGGGACACAGAGCGGCATATTCATTACTATGTGGGTTATATGGAGTACCTTCAGGTGTGGACACTGGCAATCTCAAACAGGAAGTCCCCTCCCTATATAACCCCCTCCCCTAGAGGGAGTCCCTCAGTTTTGTAGCAAGCAGTATGCCTCCCAAAATGGTCACCCAAAAGAGGGGTGGGAGCTCTGTGTCCCGTGATGTACTCCAAGAAAAGGATTTTACAGGTAAGCTGTATTTAAAAATCCCTTTTTCTTTCTCGTACATCACGGGACACAGAGCGGCATATTCATTACTATGTGGGATGTCCGAAAGCAATGCTTTAATGAGGGGAGGGAGACATCTTCCAAAGAAGGATTCAATTTAGAGGTAAACTCAAATAATAATAATAATTCCAACTTAGTCAAGAAAAAACTTTTTTTTTTTTTTTTTTTTTTACAACCAAGGGTGCTTCTGATCCCGAGGATTTCAAACTGCAGCCTGTAGTACTGCCTGTCCAAAGGCAGAATCCGCATTCCTTCTCACGTCTAGTTGATAAAACCTTGTAAACGTGTGGACTGATGACCACGTTGCCGCCTTGCATATCTGAGCCATAGAGATCTGATGGTGTGCTGCCCAAGAGGCGCCCATGGCCCTGGTAGAATGGGCCTTTACCGACAACGGAGGAGGTAACCTCTTCAAACCGTAGGCTTGAATGATTAATTGTCTAATCCATCTCGAGATGGTGGATTTTGCCGCTGCCTGCCCCTTCCTGGGGCCATCTGGTAGAACGAATAATACATCTGTCTTCCGGATCTTTTCTGTAGCTTTAAGATAGGCCTTCATGGCCCGGACAATATCCAAGGTATGCAGCAACCCCTCCTTTCTAGATGTAGGTTTTGGAAAGGAGGATGGAAGTACCAAATCCTGGTTTAAGTGAAATTTGGATATAACCTTTGGTAGAAAGGAAGGATGGGGCCGGAGAACTGCCCTGTCCTTATGCAGAACGAGATATGGTTCCTTACACGATAAGGCTGCTAATTCTGACACTCTCCTGGCCGAAACTATGGCGACCAAGAAAACCAACTTTCTTGTCAGTAAGACTAAAGGAATCTCAGCCAACGGCTCAAAGGGTTGTTTCTGTAAGGTGGACAGGACAAGATTTAAGTCCCATGGACAAATTGATGACTTGACAGGAGGATTAATACGCAAGACCCCCTGTAAGAAGGTCTTTACCAGCGAGTGGGTGGCCAGCGGCCTCTGAAACCACACTGACAGAGCCGAGATCTGTCCCTTGATTGTGCTTAGTGCCAGGCCTTTATCCACTCCTAGCTGGAGACAACTTAACACCCTATCAATAGTATATTTGCGGGAATTCCATCTTTTGGATTCACACCAGCCTACGTAGTTCCTCCACACCCTGTAATAAATCACCCTGGAGACCGGCTTTCTAGCCCTAATCAGGGTAGGGATTACCTGCCTAGACAGACCTCTACCCCTGAGAATCAGGGATTCAGCCTCCAGGCCGTCAAATTTAGACGCTGTAATGTAGGGTGGAGGATCGGGCCTTGTGAGAGTAGGTCTGGTTGTAGAGGAAGAGTCCAAGGGTCTCCCACTGCCATCTTCAGGACTAGTGAGTACCAAGTCCTCCGGGGCCAAGCCGGAGCTACTAGAATGACTGGCTTGTGCTCCACTCTGATCTTGCGCAACAGGCGAGGGAGTAACTGTAGTGGAGGGAATGCATATAGAAGTTTGAATTGATGCCAAGGGCAAACCAACGCATCGGTTCCGCAGGCAATCGGATCCCTCGCTCGAGACACGAACCTGTCTAGTTTCTTGTTGAACCTGGATGCCATTATATCTACGTCCGGCATTCCCCACCTCTGGCAGATTGTCTGAAAGACCTGGGGATGCAGAGACCACTCCCCTGGCAACAGACTCTGGCGACTTAAGAAGTCTGCCTGCAGGTTGTCCACTCCGGGAATGAATATCGCCAAAATGCAGGGTACATGAACCTCTGCCCACTGAAAAATCAAGCTCACCTCCCTCTGAGCGGCCTGACTCCTGGTTCCCCCTTGGTGGTTTATGTATGCCACCGCCGTGGCATTGTCTGACTGGATTCTCACCGGGAACCCCTTTAATCTTGAGGTCCATGCCAGAAGGGCTAGGCGAGCAGCTCTGATCTCCAAGATATTGATGGGGAGCTGCCTTTCTGCTCTCACCCAAGTTCCCTGGCGAGAGAACCCCTCGAAGACCGCCCCCCAGCCTGCCAGGCTGGCGTCTGTGGTAACTACCTTCCAGACAACAGGGCTGAAGGATTTTCCCTTTAGAAGGTTCTGAGGGTTCAACCACCAGGCCAGGCTTTGTCGGACCCTTGATGATAGCGTCAAAGGGGACTCTAAGGCATGTGCCCTCTTGCCCCAGGCTGCTAGAATGGCTGCCTGTAGGACGCGAGTGTGGATCTGAGCGTATGGTACTGCCTCGAACGTGGCCACTAGCTTGCCTAGTAATCGCATACACAGGCGAATAGTTGGTCTTTTCTTGTTTAGAACCAACTGAACCAACCCCTTGATAGCTTCGATCTTTACCAGGGGCAGGAACACCCTTTGCTGTTCTGTGTCTAACCTCATGCCGAGGTATTCCAACTGCTTTGTAGGCTGGAACGCTGACTTTCCCCGGTTTAGGACCCAGCCGAATTCTTCGAGGTACCGAACCGTGAGGTTTACTGCCTTTTGCAGACCCGACCGTGAGTGATCTATGATTAAAAGGTCGTCCAAGTATGCTAGGACTGTGACCCCCTGGATCCTTAAATTGGCCAGAACTGGGGCTAGGATCTTCGTGAATACCCGGGGGGCCGTGGCCAGCCCGAAGGGGAGCGCCCTGAATTGGAAGTGTCGCTGCCCCACCGCGAAGCGTAAAAATCTTTGATGCAACTGAAAGATTGGTACATGAAGGTAAGCATCCTTTATGTCTATGGAGGCCAGAAAATCGTCCTTCTGAAGCGCGGCGGCTGCTGACCGGATGGATTCCATCCGGAAGGAACGAACCCTTAGGTAACCGTTTAACCTCTTTAGATCCAAGATTGGCCTGACATCGCCGTTGGGCTTTGGTATGACAAAGAGATTGGAATAGAAACCTAGCCCTTGCTCTTGGGCTGGCATTTCTATAATTACGTCCTGGCAAAGCAGGTGATCCAAAGCTGCCAGCATTGAGGCCTTCCTTGCTGGATCTCTTGGTAGCCTTGATTCTTGAAAATGAGGCGGAGGATACCTTAGAAACTCCAGTCTGTAACCTGTGGTTACAGATGCCCGGACCCATTTGTCGGGGATCTTGGCTTCCCAAACTTCTGAGAAGAAACGAAGCCTTCCCCCCACCCGCGAGAGTGGGGGCGCCCCTTCATAAGGCCGACTTAGGGGCTGTCTTTGACGGCTTGCGATACCACGGCCTCTTACCCCCCGGGGCCTGTCCCTGCGATCTACTGTTAACGTTGGATCGTGCAGGCGGCCGTCGATACTGCCTGGAATTTGAGGGCCCCGAGACAGGAAAGAGCTGCCTTTTAAATGTAGGAGCCCGGAATGTCTTTTTGACCGGTAAAAGGGTACTCTTGCCATTTGAAATAGTCTGAATATATTTATCCAGATCCTCTCCGAAGAGTCGTCCTCCATGGAAGGGAAACCCTGCCAGAAGCTTTTTGCATGGGGGCTCCGCCGCCCAGTTCTTCAACCATAAGAGCCTTCTCATGTGCACCAAAAATAGTGATAAACGAGAGGCCTGCTGGATGGAATCTTTTATAGCATCTACAGCAAAACACAGAGCTCTGGGAATGTCAGAAAACTCTTCTGCTTGTTGGGTAGGCATGTCCTTTAACATTTCCTTTGTCTGGTCTTTTAACGCCTGACAAACACCAATCGCAGCCACCGCTGGCTGCACCACTGCTCCTGCCGTAGCAAAGGATGCTTTTAAAAGTGTCTCTAACCTTTTATCAACCGGATCTTTAAACATATGTATGTTTTCCACCGGGCAAGTTAGTGATTTATTCACACATGAGATGGCTGCATCCACTACTGGGAGCCTCCACCTCTTGGAGAATTTTTCCTCCATGGGGTAAATGACCGCAAATCTTTTCGGTGGCAGAAAAATCCTGTCCGGCCGTACCCAATCCCGAAAGATCAATTCCTCCAAAAGAGGATGGACCGGAAAAACTGCGTTGCTTAACGGAGCTTTCAAAGAGCCCAGAGAGGATACCGGAGGAACCTGAGGCTCTGGCAATGGTAAACTAAATGCCGAGCGGACCATGTCCGTCAAAGACTGTACCCACAGTCTTTCTGTCTGGGAGTCTGAAAATGGTTCCTCCGAGGCAGACCCCTCAATCCCTGAACCCTCTTGGTTCAGGTCTAGTTGATCCTCCTGTGATTCCAATTCCTCCAGAGAGAGAATCTCAGCATCTGAGGATACACCTCTTGGTGATGGGGATCTAACCCGTTTCTTACCAGGAATAGCTCTAGCGATCAATGCTGCTATTCTCTCTTCTAGCCCCCCTAGGGATACGGCTAGCATCTCCTCTGTGATAAACACAGGGCTGGGCTGATCTGGGCCAGCCTCCGCACCAGATCCCCCTAATGGCTCATCCAAGGCGCTTTTTATGTTAATAAGTTGCGGGGAAAGTATCGGCATATCATCAGAATCAGAAAGGGAACCCTTTTGTTTTTTGGTCTTTTTTGTACCCTTTGACCCCGAACCTTTGGAAGCCATAATACAAAATCGAGGGACTCCGCCCACACAACAGACTGTAGTGGGCAGGAGTACAAAACCAGAGTTTAGGGAACAATAGATCACTAATGCCCAAAAACTGATGGGATCCCGTATGTTTTTTTTTTTTTTTTTTTTTTAAATATATATTATATATTTTCTTTTTACCACATACAGTGACCCCAAACTAAGTTTGCCAGCCTCCAACCTGCTGCAAAAAGGGGAATTTCCTGGCTTAACAAAAAAGGCATTGGAACAAAGTCCAGCATGTACTACCCCTCTTCCGCCACCGGGAGTCACTGTTCTGCCGCTCTGCGTCCTCTCCTTCTGAAAATCAGCCTCAGACTGAGCACTGACAATGCCTGCTGTCTATAACAGCACAAAGGCGCGCCCCTGTATGACGCCGCAGGCACGCCCCCCCCCGCCCTCCTGTCTGAACGGCGCGAAAAACGTCTATAAGACGCGCGCGCGTATGCCGGAAACAGGAGGAACATGGAGGAGCCGCGCTGCTGGAGATCCAGGAACGCAGAAACAGGCGGCAGATTCAAACCCCCGGTCAGGTAGGACTCTCCAAAGGCCCCTAGGGATCCTTACTAGCCCTAGGAAGAAACAGCAGGTTTAGCTAGCAACACATTCTTAGACAGGGGAACCTAGTGATGGGGGAGAAAAGGGGTGTCATCCTGTCTCTCTTAGACATAGTGAACAAGGTTGCCCATGCAGAGCATACTTAGGCTATCCCCCTTTTAGGTTACCCCGGAGAGCCTGCTGTCGAACCAAGTCCCGCAGGCTCTCCCTTACCTGCTCCATGCTGCAGGATGTTTGTCCAGCAAACTGATCCAATCTTCTCCCATCTCCGTGGGTAGCGTAGTAGACCTTCAGGCCCTGGGGTCCTATGAAGGTACCCACTGTCCTGGACCTATATAGCACCCTGGCAAACAGGAACTTATGGTTTTTACCCACAGTCCTGGGGCCCGGGTACTGTCCACTTTGGCACTGGGGCCCGGGTAGTCCACTTTGCTCCTTGGACAGATCCGGTTAGCCCGCCCTTAATCCCAAGGATGTGGAGCAAAGCTATTCCGTGACCAACACCTAAGACACTGGCGAAAAAACTGAGGGACTCCCTCTAGGGGAGGGGGTTATATAGGGAGGGGACTTCCTGTTTGAGATTGCCAGTGTCCACACCTGAAGGTACTCCATATAACCCACATAGTAATGAATATGCCGCTCTGTGTCCCGTGATGTACGAGAAAGAAATATGAATTATGATTCTTTGTCACCCTATGGCCCTAGTGGACATAAGGTGACCCTAGACATAGGAATATCTCAGTCTGTCATGGTTCATTCTGTTACAGTTATCTACTACTGTCCTTTGGGTCTCGACTGAAAGATCTGATCCTTAGTCCTTTCAAGTGAGCAGGAGCCTGTGCCACATTAGGTTGTATGTTTTTTTTTTCTTGTGGACTTGCTGCAGTAGTATGCTACTAATGACGGAAACAGCCCATTGCCGGCTGGCACGGTCCTGTGTGGGGCCAGTCCCCCTGCTGTGGCGGGTTCACTGAAGTTTGTATGGCATTATACTCAATAAAAAGATTAAAAAAAAAAAAAAAAACACCTTTGGTTCAGGAAAGGGAAAACAATCTCCTCCCATACTGCAGAACGGGAGTAAATCCCCCCTGACCCAATCATATTCAAAAAGAATTGAATTGCCCCCCGGGAAACTCCCAAACATTCAAACACAAAAACAACGCACACCGCTGTGCACAAAAACGCAGACAAAGCCAGTCCCACAATCCATCAAAATTCAATGCATGCAAAGCAGAGTCCCTCACCCAAGAACCAAATTTTTACACAAAAGTCTCCACTCCTACACTGCAAAGTCAGCCGGTAGGTTAGTCAGATCCTGTATATAAATTGGCCCTAGCATGTGTCTGCAAGCACTGCTCAAAAGATAGTGCTTAAGCTGCATCTCAAAATGGCCGACAACAAGCCAAGCCACATGGTGTCATTTATGCTTGCAGAAAAAAAATTTAAACCAGCGAATTTAACATTAACCAAAACAGTTTCTCAGTACGTCATCCCAGTATCTCACCACTCAGGAGCGACCCACAGGCCAAACTGTAAACACCAACAAGAACTGCGCCTCCAAATCACCTTTTTACCACTGGACAGACCGTACTACACACACACAAAGGGAAAAAAAAAAATGTTGTACACCAGATCCCAACACAGAAAAGACCGCGCTACTCAATTCGCACTAAACATCGAAATCTGCCCCAAAGGCTGCGAAATTCCACCAGCAAAATAGCCAACGAATACCACACCCAAATGGAAGGTGGCTGCACCTCCCCCCTAGGATGACCCACAGAGCAAACAAATTGTTCCCGCCAAAATTTCCCTACTCTTCTTCCACAAACACAGAAACATGGAACATCAAAAATGAACACTTAAAAACATTTTTAAAATTTACTAATCTTCACGCATTTTAGGTTGCTTCAAATCGGACCTTTTGCCAAGTAAAACAGCACATTCAAAAAATGTTATATGAAACACAACATTAAACAAAGAGAAATATACACAGTGAAGTCACATTATTTAACCACTTTAGCCCCGGGCCTGTTTTTGAGATTCGGTGTTTACGAGACTAAAACATTTTTTTTTGCTATAAAATTACTTAAAACCCCCAAACATTATATATTTTTTTTTCTAACACTCTAGAGAATAAAATGGCAGTTATTGCAATACTTTTTGTTACACCGTATTTGCGCAGCGGTCTTACAAGCGCACTTTTTTAGGAAAAAAATCACTTTTTTAAATTAAAAAATAAGACAACAATAAATTTGGCCCAATTTTTTTACATATTGTGAAAGATAATGTTACGCCGAGTAAAATGATACCCAACATGTCACGCTTAAAAATTGCGCCCGCTCGTGGCATGGCGTCAAACTTTTACCCTTAAAAATCTCGATAGGCGATGTTTAAAAAATTCTACAGGTTGCATTTTTTGAGATACAGAGGAGGTCTAGGGCTAGAATTATTGCTCTCGCTCTAACGATCGCGGCGATACCTCACATATGCGGGCGCTACTCGCATATGCGTTCGCTTCTGCGCGCGAGCTCGTCGTGAAGGGGTGATTTAAATTTTTTTTTTTTGTTTTCGTATTTATTTGTATTTATTTTACCAATTTTTAACACTAAAATAAAAAAATTATCACTTTTATTCCTATTACAAGGAATGTAAACATCCCTTGTAATAGAAAAAAGCATGACAGGTCCTCTTAAATATGAGATCTGGGGTCAAAAAGACCTCAGATCTCATATTTAGGCTAAAATGCAAAAACAAATATCAAAAATTTAAAATGTCATTTTTCAAATGACATTTAAAAAAAAATGTCTCTTTAAGACGCTGTTTGGAACTGACGTTTGACGTCACTTACGCCCAGCAGAGCTACGGGGATAGACGAGGGAAATTTTTTCCCTCACTCACATCCCCGCTGAACAGACGAGCGCACCCGATCGCCTCCGCCGCTACCGACGGCTCCGGTAAGCGGCGGAGGGCGCGGGAGCGCAGCAGGAGGGGGGGCGCTCGCCCGCCACCGATAACGGCGATCTCGCGGCGATTCCGCCACGGAGACCGCCATTATCGTTTACCCGACCGCCCACAGAAGAGATGGATATCTCGGTTGTGGCAGCAGCTGCTGCCGTTACCGAGATATCCATCTTCAAAGTGCCGACGTATACCTGCGGTGGGCGGTCGGGAAGTAGTTAAAACCTTCCAACATAAAAAGCCTGTATTCCATTGTTTACAGAGAGTTACCAACTTTTCAAAATGATGGGACAGCTATGCTGGTTGCCCATCCCCCCACTAAAGCACACACATTCTCTATTTCTCATTCAGTTTCTTACGGTTATCGCACGCAGCCTCACAGGAACAAGACATTCAGAAAATAAAAAAAGACTCAGCCATACACATTGCAGGCTGAATATTCCCACCTCTATACAGACAAATCATCCACAATATACAGTTTCCATATGCAGCATAAAAATGTTATATCTAACTATGTTCTGAAAGTTGCAAAGTCAATTGACACAGAATCAGAACACTGTCCGCCCCTCTGGAAATAAACAAGCTCTGGAAATAAAAATTTTGCAAAATGGAAAGTTGCCATGGACAGATCACCATGCAATTAAATTCATTATTTCCACAATCCCCCCTGCAACAAAAACATCAAATCCAGTGACAACACACTGGACTAGATGTCAGAAGAAGCTCCACTCGGAGCTCTTCAAAACCACTTTAAGGAAAAAAATAGAAACAACTCAGCCGCAGCAAACGGCCGCTGAAATACTGGATGCCATAAACTCGGCCATGCTACAGTCAGCCGACTTGGTAGCGCCGAAACGTAAAACCCGCATCCGGAAAAACAACCGCAGCTGGTTTAACAACCAGCTGTCGTTACTGAAGCAAGAACGCAGAAGGGCAGAATCTGCCTGGAAAAGATGTTCTTCAGAGCTAAACCTATCCATCTACAAGGCGACAACAAGAAAATACCACAAAGGAATTTTCCAAGCCAAGAAAAATTATTTTTCGGAGGCTATCAACAGCACCTTAAACCGCCCCCGCGAACTCTTCAAGATGGTCACTCAGACCATGAAACCAGGATGCATTGAAGCCCCCAGTTCGGACACACAAGAATTCTGCAATGAACTATCGGATTACTTCATTAATAAAATCGAGGCAATCCGTGAAAGCATTCAGCAAAACAATCTCCCCCTCAGCCCCCCCTGCAGCTTCTCACACAACACCCATAGTAATTCTCCTATATCAGGTAAGTTCACCCTGGAGCCCATCTCCATCGAGGCCACTAAGAATGTCATTGGTACTTTGCGTAATGGCACAGCGCCAAATGACATTATCCCCACAAAACTGCTGAAGGAATGCGCCTACATCTTGGCTCCTCCCATCACGCAGCTTATCAACCAGTCTTTCTTGGAGGGCATAGTGCCCTCACAGTTGAAAGAGGGTATAATCCAACCCATCCTGAAGAAACCCTCCCTGGACCCCAAGGACCCACTCCACCGCCGCCCCATAACAAGCCTCAATGTACTCTCAAAGGTAATGGAGAAAGTAGTGGTACAACAGCTGCAACAGCATCTAGATACCTACAAGCTACTTGACCCATTGCAATCAGGGTTCCGTCCCGGACACGGGACAGAAACAGCATTGCTGAAAGTATGGGATGATGTTCTCAAGGCCGCAGACGAAGGAGAATCTTGTCTTCTAGTTCTGTTGGACCTAAGTGCAGCTTTCGACACTGTAGACCACAAACTGTTACTGACGCGGCTTGCTGAAGTAGCCAGAGTCGCAGAAGGCGATTTATCTTGGTTCTCCTCTTTTCTGGAATACCGATCGCAAACAGTGAAGTTAGGACCCTTCACATCTGAGAAACGCACAGTATCATGCGGAGTCCCTCAAGGATCGCCCCTGTCACCAGTGCTGTTTAACATATATGTTCGTCCTCTTTTTGAGATTATCAGCAGACAAAAACTGCTCTACCACTCATATGCAGATGACACGCAACTGTACTTCCGCATCTGCAACAGAAAGGATCACCACCTCAATCTAGAGACATGCCTCTCTTTGATAGAGGACTGGATGACAAAGAGTTATCTTAAACTCAACGGAGCGAAAACAGAACTTCTCCTGTTTCACGCCAAGCGCAGAAATCAACCTTCAACAGCATGGACACCCCCGCCTATCCTGGGCAAACTCATCACCCCTAGCGCCAAAGTCAAAAGCCTAGGGGTCATTTTTGACTCCTTTATGACAATGGACGCACAAATAGGGTCAGTAGTCAGCGGATCTCACCATCTGCTGCGCCTACTACGCAGACTCACTCTGTTCATCCCTAAAGAAGATTTAGCGGTCGTGGTGGGAGCAATTGTAAACTCCAGACTGGACTATGCAAACGCCCTCTACCTCGGACTCCCCAAGTACCAAATCGCTCGTCTGCAAGTCGTTCAGAACACGGCCGCCAGACTTGTGACTGGGAAAAAACCCTGGGAATCCATCTCACCTTCACTGAGAGCCCTTCATTGGCTGCCAGTTAAAGACAGAATTGCTTTCAAAGCAAGTGATGACACAGCATGTGACCTCCTCCATGGGAAGTGATGTCACAGCATGTGGGCTGAAACACAACAAAATGCCCATATAATGATTTCTCAGCACAAAAAAAAACTTCCAACAGGGATTAGATACATATAATACATGAATACAGTAATACAATAACACCACGATACAGTAATAATAATAAACCCAATGAACACAGTTCCTGATGAGGGGAGCCTATATGCAGCTGTATGCTCATGCCACTATATCTATGTTGATCAGACAGAGATGACAAAAGCACACATCTGCTAAACCGATAGTGTGCCTGCAGAGTGACGCATCACACAGGCGATTATCTGTGCATCACACAGGGGCCCTTTTGCCTCCAACACCCCCACTCTACAAACACCCTTCTCCAAATCAGGAAGTGTATCTCAACCAGCCTCAGACTGCCCCAATCAGTTCTAATTAGAGCGGGTTAAGGAAGTACCAAGACTGGGTGCCATTATGACAATACAGATTAAAGACATCTTCAAATTTCCACCACATTGGGGAGCTAGAACAAGAATTAGATGATGCCCGAGAAAAATTGAACCTTCTGCTGATAGATAAAGCCAAAGCTAAATTAACAAGGGAGAGGCAAACATTTTATGAGTTTGGAAACGAACCAGGTAGAACATTAGCAAATGCCTTGAAAGAAGTGCACATAGGTAATCATATTACACAAATGAAGACATCTAATGATGAAATGTTTCAAAAAATATTAGGACAAACTATATCAGCTGGAGGATAAACTATCTCCGGAGAAAGAACAGGAGAAACTAGAAAAAGCTAGGGAATATATTAAAGATATAAAGAGAATAGGAATCGCGCTAGTCATATATATCTATGGCCAATGAAGGGCACAGTGCATGATATGGTTATTATACCCCAAAATCAGAAAAACCCACAAAAGTGAATTGATGACGATGGCACACAAGAATAAACCTGTATGTGGAATCCACCTAATAATCGCTAAAGAACTTGCTGATGCTAGATAGCTGTGATCAATTAAAAAACACACAAGCCTAAGTGAAATTCAGTGAAAAGTCCTGGACTAAATATAGTCCCAAAAAAATGATAAAATACAAAATTGAAAAATTATATGTATCAAAGTGCATCAAAAAATAAAGTGAATGAAAAGTCACCCTAATAGTCATAGGAAAGCTGACTTTTAGTCTATTTAGGTGGGTCTGTGCAGTATGATTCTTCAGATCTGAATAGATGTATCCTTTCCACACTATTGATATATGTTTAAACAAAAAGAAAAATCTCAAGCAGGTATAGGTGTATCTGTCTCCGGAATGTCGATCACACATAGGTATTCCCCGGGTTTGAAATGTAGAGTCTCAGCACCAAAAACGAAACAGAAACAGAGAGACTTGCATAGTGTGAAACCGTATATACTGTTAATCAATCACACCTGTGTAGGGCAGTCATGCAAACGGGGGAAGGGATAGTGCAAACCCACCACCACTGCACACACTGACCCTTACCAGAAATGGACCCCGCAGGGTAGATGCAAGCAAAAAGGAATCGTGGTTCAACAGCCGTGGGGACATCAGTAGATGGCAATGTTATGATGATAACATGTAATGACATAAGAACTCACATAGTGTAAAACCCAATGGATTTATTCGAGGAAAAAAGATAAAATGCACTTACAACAGATGCAAGTATAAGGAGCTTTAAAACAAGAGTGCCGGCCGGCTTGTAGGTACGCGTGCGTCCTTCCAAATGGATGCGGTGACGTGGGAACGTCTCCTCCCAACGTTTCGTCTTCGTAAGACTCGTTCCCGTGATCAAGTCTTACGAAGACGAAACGTTGGGAGGAGACGTTCCCACGTCACCGCATCCATTTGGAAGGACGCACGCGTACCTACAAGCCGGCCGGCACTCTTGTTTTAAAGCTCCTTATACTTGCATCTGTTGTAAGTGCATTTTATCTTTTTTCCTCGAATAAATCCATTGGGTTTTACACTATGTGAGTTCTTATGTCATTACATGTTATCATAACATTGCCATCTACTGATGTCCCCACGGCTGTTGAACCACGATTCCTTTTTGCTTGCATCTACCCTGCGGGGTCCATTTCTGGTAAGGGTCAGTGTGTGCAGTGGTGGTGGGTTTGCACTATCCCTTCCCCCGTTTGCATGACTGCCCTACACAGGTGTGATTGATTAACAGTATATACGGTTTCACACTATGCAAGTCTCTCTGTTTCTGTTTCGTTTTTGGTGCTGAGACTCTACATTTCAAACCCAGGGAATACCTATGTGTGATCGACATTCCGGAGACAGATACACCTATACCTGCTTGAGATTTTTCTTTTTGTTTAAACATATATCAATAGTGTGGAAAGGATACATCTATTCAGATCTGAAGAATCATACTGCACAGACCCACCTAAATAGACTAAAAGTCAGCTTTCCTATGACTATTAGGGTGACTTTTCATTCACTTTATTTTTTGATGCACTTTGATACATATAATTTTTCAATTTTGTATTTTATCATTTTTTTGGGACTATATTTAGTCCAGGACTATTCACTGAATTTCACTTAGGCTTGTGTGTTTTTTAATTGATCACAGCTATCTAGCATCGGCAAGTTCTTTAGCGATTATTAGGTGGATTCCACATACAGGTTTATTCTTGTGTGCCATCGTCATCAATTCACTTTTGTGGGTTTTTCTGATTTTGGGGTATAATAACCATATCATGCACTGTGCCCTTCATTGGCCATAGATATATGACTAGCGCGATTCCTATTCTCTTTATATTATTGTTTTATGTTGTATAACATTTTTGAATCGCAGCTGTCACCTGTTAGTTACTCACTGGGTATGCGCAATTTTTTTTCTTCTATATAATATATTAAAGATACCCAGATGCCAAAAATATCAGAGGATATTGCGAGGAAATTAGATGAGCCAATTACAACAGGGGAGTTCATGGAAGCTCTGAAAATATTAAAACTGGGCAAGGCACCAGGCCCAGATGGGTTTACAGGATGTTTGCCGAGAAATTAGCACAAAGATTTACAGCAGGCTTTAACTCACTGCGGGAAGGAAAGAAAATACCACACGAAACTTTGATGGCACATATAGCAGTTATTCCAAAAGAAGGGAAAGATCCCTCACAATGTGCCAGCTACCGTCCTATATCACTACTGAATGGGGACTTAAAAGTATTTACCAAGATTCTCGCTACAAGGTTAGTAGAATTTATTCCAGATCTGATACACCCAGATCAAGTGGGATTTATATCAGGGAGAGAGGGCATAGAAAATACACAGCGAGTAGTAAACGCGATATATCTAGCACAAAAACAAAAGAAGCCAATGATATTAGTAGCGAGTGATGCAGAAAAAGCGTTCGACCGAGTGGAGTGGTCGTTTCTAAAGGCAACTCTGCAACACATAGGATTAAGAGAAGGGATAATGAGCTGGTTTACGAATTTATACTCACAACCAAGTGCGAAAGTTAAAATAGAGGGTAAGATATCCGATTCATTTGTTATTCGAAATGGGACAAGACAAGGCCCATTATCGCCTATAATTTTTGTCTTAACTATGGAGCCTTTTTTAGGGAAAATACGAGCAAACCTGAACATTAGGGGGCTAGAAAAGAAAGGAGAGGAACAAAAAGTAGCGGCATATGCGGACGATTACATTTTTTTTATAAAAACAATCAAAGTACAGTGCTAAAGAAATCAATGATAATGAAAACGTTAAATCTGAAAAAAATTGAGTATTTCAAAAATCCCCAAAAATTATATAAATTTAAATATAAATATATAAAAGTTGCTGAAAACCAGAAGTGAGATGATTCATCAAATGTAATAAAGTCAGTGAAAAATTAATTGAGGCAATAAAAATTAAGTCAATGTGATAAAGAGTGAAGTAAGGTACACAAATAACTGCACACCCATATAGTGAGATGTAGTCTTGTTACCGAATCCACTGACCATATTTAGTGGTCAGTAAGGCACAGGGATGTTTAACAGTCTTCCCAATCAGACTCAATCCAGAGGGTGGATGAAGGGGCAGATCTTCAGACCAGTGCTCAACAAGTTGGAAAATATGGTTCATAAATGACAAAAAGATAAACAGAGAAACTACATGGTGAAGTACTGTTGAAGAGCAGGTTTAATAAAAGTTGGGTTGCACTTACAATTAAACTGGGTTTAAAAATGACGTGGTACAAACAGAAAACGGTGTTTCATCCGATCGAATCCTATCAGCTGGTCTCCGTGTGTGTGTGTCTCTCCGTAGATGTGATGACGTTCCACGCAAAAGTGGCCTAATTTTGCGTGGAACATCATCACATAAATTCGAGCAGAGATGCCTAGAGGGGAACCCAATAAGACACTCTATCTTATTTTTACCCAACATTAATTAATCTGGATATACCACAAGAATTTACGTTTATACAAGCGTGGGAGAGAGATCTGGGATTAACATTTACTCAAGTACAAAAAGACAGGATCCTGCGATTTACATATAAAGCATCAGTAGCAAGTAAATATGAGGAGGGAGGATATAAAATACTAACAAGATGGTATAGAACACCAACAGTACTACATCGAATATACCCACAGACGTCAGATGTCTGTTGGAGATGTCATGAAGCAGAAGGGACATTAGTGCACATCTGGTGGGAATGTGGAAGAATACAGGATTTCTGGAAAATAGTAACGGCGACAATCAATAACATTACAGGAATTAACTTAGAAGACAGACCATCGGCTATCTTACTATTAGACATCCCATTGTCAATGGAAAAAGTACAAAAATTTGCTGATAATACATCTCATCATAGCCGCATAGTCGTGCATCCCTGCCATGTGGAAACAGGAGACTCCTCCATCTAGCGCACAATGGCTCGCAAGAGTGGCAGAGATACAACAAATGGAGAATCTAACAATGGCAATGAAAGATCAGCATAAGAGATATCGGTCGACATGGGCTCCCTATGTAAAGTATAGAGAGGGGTGAAGAAGGGGGGAGGGGTGAGGGGTGGCCGACTTGAACTTTGATATTTTTTTTCCCCTTTCTTGGTTTTTTTGTGGAATAGGTTGGGGGGGGGGAGGGTATCAATGTACAGAAAGAGAGGAAAATTAGAAGTTTTTGCGAAACCAGGATTGAGGAGGGGGGAGGTGAGGGGAGGATGGGGTCCCTTTTCATCACTCTCTGGACTATTTGGTATTAAGCGCAAGAGATGAAATGTAATATCCTGTAACGTAATTCTTGAAATAAAGAAAGAATTTGTAAAAAAAAAGAAGCAGGTCCCCCAAGTAGCCCACGACAGCGATGCCACGTTGTCTTAGTAGGACGGAAATTGGGGCAATAACCTTGGTGAACACCCTTGGTGCCGATGCCAGGCCAAAGTGGAAAACCACAAATTAATAGTGGTTTCCCCGACCGCAAAGCACAGAAGTTTCTGATGCTTTGTGCATATGGGGACATGTAGATAGGCATCCCTGATGTCCAAGGATGCCAGAAAGTCCCCCTGGTGGAGGGTAGTAACGACAGAGCGGATTGATGCCATCCGGAATCCTTGTACCTTCACAAAGCAATTGAGGGCCCTGAGATCCAGGATAGGACGAACGCCCTCCTTCTTTGGTACAATGAACAGATTATAGTAAAACCCCAGAAACCGATTGTAACGGTCACCACCGTTTACGACCTTCCATCCACCCACGACGAGCTTATCCGACACACTCCGACAATCCTGCATACACGATCCATATCAATTCCCCAGAAAATGAGACTGACCGCTCCACCTTTTGGTTTCAAAATGAATGAACGCTTTAATGGTTTCTTCTCAGCTTTTTATGCAGCTACAAGCATGTGACAGTAATCAAAGGGACAATGAAATCTCCACCCCCCTAATCACACACTAAGGCTAATTACTAATTAGTGTCCAGACATTTCGGCACCGATCTTTTTTTTTTTAAATTCTTTATTTCTTCAAAAACAGAGGAACCGGTCCCAGAGGACCCATACAACATTGTACACTAATTACATCGAGATACATGTAAAAGCATAGAGTTTAACAGGTGGTAATGTGGCAGCTCCAGACATGAGTCAAATGTGAATATCGTGTTGCCTGGGGCCACCGGGGGCTCCCGACAAGGTGTGCGTCCAGGTTAGTGCCCTGCGCCCAATAAGGGAGGGATCCGTTTAAACCCCCCCCCCTCGGACGCCCAGCAGACTGATCAAAGGCCGGTAGGGCCAGTCTGCTCTGCAGTTTTATTTATCTTAGGTAGAGATCAGGTAGAAAGGATAAGGTTAAAAGAAAGAGTGGGGGTGTGGGGGTGGGTTGGGCAGGGTCCCAACCAAAGTCCCCAGGCTGGTGGGTACTGGGGGTGGGGTGGGGGTCAAGGAAGGGGAGGGGGGGGGTCTCCTTGCTCAAGGGATGTGTGTTATCTAAGGGAAGGGGAGCGGTTCCTATCTGCTGCTTACCTGTCAGGGGCTGGGGTGTTGGCACCAGGGTGGGTACTGTCAGATTCTAGGGGTTCCCCTAAGTGACTTCCCTTCGTCAGAGTACCGGAACATGGTCCACGGTCGCCAGGTCTCAGTATACACCTCCTGTCTCTTCTGGCTAGTGAGGATCAGGTCCTCCATCCTCTCTACCTCGTCCACTTTCCTGAGCCATTGGGTGAACGTGGGCGGGTGCTGTGATTTCCAGCATAGTGGGATGCATGCTTTGGCCGCGTCTAGTAGGTGACGTAGCACCGATTTCTTATATGTTCGCGTTGGTATGGACGTCGCGTGCAGTAAGAAGAGAGCCGGGTCATCTTCCAGCACCTGGTCCGTGAATTTCTGGGATATACGACAGACTTCTCTTCAGAAGCCCTGTAGTTGGTTACAGGTCCAGAACACGTGTAGAAGTGTTCCCTCTTCCTCTAAGCATTGCCAGCACCGGTCTGACGTTGACGGGAAGAGTTTGTGGAGTAGTGCAGGAGTCCTGTACCATCGGGTTAGGATCTTGTAATTAGTTTCCTGCACTCTCGAGCACAGAGAAGACTTGTGGGTAGAGGTGAGTATGTGGTGTTTCATGCTACTGGTGAACTGGCGGTTCAGGTCTCTTTCCCACTTACTGAGAAAGGGGGGTGGGTCGGACTCTGGTGGCGTGATCAGTATATTGTACGTGAGTGAAAGTGCGTGCGCCAACGGCCCTTTTTCCGTACACAGGTCTTCAAACGTTGTAGATGGTGGGCGCGGGCTGTCAGGAGGGGGTATACTTCCCAGGAAGTGGGCGAGCTGAAGTGCCCTCATATAGTCAAGGCCGAATGGTCCCGTGGGGTCCATGAGTTCCCTGGCTCCCAGCCACCTGCCCCCGGCAACGAAGTGTGATGCCTGGAATAGCCCTGATTCCCGTAAGTCCAGGAACTTCCTGTCACTCAATCCAGGAGGGAAACGGGGGTGACCAATGACCGGTCTCAAGTGGGAGCCACTGGTCGAGAGACGGGTCTCTCGCAGGAGCTGTGCGCAGATTTTAGTGGTCGCGCCTATCAGTGGGTGTCGCTGTAGGTCTGGGGTGAGGTCTACCTGGCACCATGGGGCTCTATGAAGAGGAACCGGACTCTGGTCCTGTTCAATGCGTGTCCAGAGCTTTGTGTCTGTGTGCCTACACCAGTCAATAAGTCTGTTGAGATGCGTCGCGCGGTGGTATGTCCGTATCTCTGGGAAGGGTATACCACCGCCCATTTTCGGTCGGCTGAGCAAGCCGCGATTTAGGCGCGGGTGTTTCCCGGCCCACAGGAAGCGGGTGAAGGCGGTGTGCGTTTGTTTGAAAAAAGTCGCGGGTATGTGGATTGGGAGGGCCTGCATAAGGTATAGAAATTTGGGCAGTATGGTCATCTTCAGGATGTTGCACCTGCCCAGCCATGAGTGCAGGCCACCGCCCCATTGGAGCAACTGATCCTGCACTTTCTTCAAGAGAGGGGGGAAGTTAATTTGGAAGAGCTTTGAGAGGGACGACGGGATTAATGTCCCCAGGTATTTTAGGGCCGTGTCTGTCCATTTCAGGCTGTAGCCATCTTTGAGTCATGTCAGTAGTGCCCGTGTGACCCCCACTCCCATGGCTTCTGATTTTGTAAAGTTGATTTTTAAGTTGGAGACTTGCCCGTACGTGTCGAATTCTCGTAATAGGTGTCGCAGGGAAGTGGAGGGGTTCGTGACCGTGAACATCAAATCGTCGGCGTAAGCAGATATTTTATGTTGTTTCCCTCCCACCTGCACTCCAGAGATATCCGGGTTCAGGCGTACGTGACACAGGAATGGTTCCAGGGTCAGGGCGAAGAGTAAGGGCGACAGAGGGCATCCCTGTCGTGTCCCGTTGGTGATCGGGAATGGATCAGATAGCACGCCGTTCGCCCTGACCCTGGCCGTTGGGCCCGAGTATGCCGCCCTCACCCAGTGCATCATCCTGGGGCCCAGGCCAATGTACCTGAGGGTTGCAAATAGGAATCTCCAGCTCACACGGTCAAATGCCTTCTCCGCGTCTGTCCCCAGGAGGACGCATGGCGTCTTAGTTTTGGTCGCTACATGTATAAGGTTCAGGACTTTGGTGGTATTGTCCCTCGCCTCTCTGGTGGGGACAAAGCCCACCTGGTCTAAGTGCACTAGGCTGGGCAGGTACTGTTGTAGTCTGGTGGCTAGGATCTTTGTAAGTAATTTCAGGTCAGTGTTAAGCAAGGAGATGGGGCGGTAACTGCCGCATTGGGAAGGGTCCTTGCCCTCCTTGGGGATGACCGCGATTTGTGCCTGCAGAGTATCCTTGTGTGGCAGTTTCCCTGTTCCTAGGGCGTTATATAACCTAATCATATGAGGGCCCAGGGTGGGTAGGAGTGTCTTGTAATATTGGGCTGTCATTCCATTGGGTCCCGGGGCCTTGCCTGGCTTTGTGGTCTTAAGGGCGAGCTGTAGCTCGTTAAGTGTAATGGGTACGTCTAGGGTTTGGCGGACTGCTTCCGGTAGGTCTGGCATTCGGGATTGTTCAAGGTAAGTCAGTGCTGGGTCTCCCGCCTGCGCCGTCTCCTTCAGGTTATACAGGGTATCGTAGAAGGACCTAAATTCCTGTGAGATTTTATGCGGTAGCGGGAGTTGTTGGCCCGATTTAGATACGATGTGTGGGATGTACGACGCCTGGCGTTGGGCCTGTAGGGATTGGGCCAGGAGCCTACTACACTTGTTCCCAAACTCGTAGCCCTTCCTATTACATATTTGCATGGCCGCTTTGGCCTTAGCCCTTAGAATGTCTGTGATCTTAGATCTGGTCGTGTCCAGCTCAATCCCCAGTTGTCTGGTCGGGCCCCTCTTATGTGAAAGTTCCAGTCTCTGCAAGTCAGCTAAGAGCTTGTTTAAGCGTTCAGTCCTTTACCGTTTAAGTCTGGAACCGTGCTTTATCAGCACGCCTCTGATCACGGCCTTGTGGGCCTCCCATACCACCCCTGGGTCGCTATCCGCTGTCGTATTGGTGGTGAAGTAGTGCCCAATTTCTGTGACCACGTCAGCCGTCACCTCGGGGTCCCAAAGGAGGCTGTCATTAAGTCTCCATGTCTGTCTCCGTGTCATCTGTGTCTCTGTCAGAGAGTACGTCACTCCCACAGGGGCATGATCCGACCATGTAATTGACCCTATTGACGTGTCCTTAATCGCATGTAGCTGTCCATGGGGCACAAAGAGATAGTCCAGGCATGAGTAAGTCTGGTGGGGTTTGGAGTAAAATGAGCAGTCTCGCTCCCCTGGGTGAAAGAGGCGTCAGGTGTCAATTAGTTGCGCGGAGTGCAGGGCCTTGGTGATACGCTTCCGCGCATCCCGTGAAACCGAAGAGGTGCCCGAGGAGGTATCCTCCAAGGGGTTTAGGGGCACATTCAAGTCCCCCCCAGCACCAGTTGTCCCTCTGAGAACTGCATTAGTTTATCTATTTGTCTCTTGAGGAAGCTGTCCTGGTGCGAGTTAGGGGCGTAGAGATTGGCCAGTGTCACTTTCCTGTCGCCGATCAAACCCTTGAGGAACAAGAATCTACCCTCACTATCTGTCCATATGTCTAACAGGGTCCAAGGTACCCGGGCAGCAATAAGTATGGTAACCCCCCTGGACTTGGCTTCCACGTATGCCGAATGGTACGCCGAGAAGAAGTGTCTGTTTTTAAGTAATGGCATTTTCAGGTCTTTAAAGTGTGTCTCTTGGAGCATAACTATGTTCGCTTTTAAGCCGCGCATGTCCTGTAGTAACATTTTCTGTTTCTCGGGTGTGTTTAGGCCCTTCGCGTTAAGCGAGAAGATGTTGAGCTGGTCCATGCTCCCGTTCCCGTCTGGGGAGAGGGGGGGGGAGAGTAAGGATAGAGAGAGGGGAAAGCAGGAAAAGGAAGAAGAAGCTAGCACTAGGGTGTGTAGCTAGGTAGAGATAATATCTAAGCCTATATGGCAGTGGTACTCTCCGAGGGCTCAAAGGGGCCCCCGGGGTAAGGAGCACCATCCTAGTTAGGGTAGTGTGTGAACAGAGCCAAAGAGTGAGCTCCCACTCCCCCGGCTTGTAGGTGTAGGTGGAATGTGTACCCGTAACATTTAAAACTTCTAACAGATAACCTTAATAGTAACAGCTCAAGCATTGATATGCGCAGGGTTCTTGACTGCTAAAATCAACAAATACATACAAATTACAAACCATTATTTAGCAGATGCAAGTTTAAGAGGGTCAACAAAACAAACAGGTGCAGTGAACGCCCCCTGCTGCGATAAGTCTGATCGCCTCCCGCCGCCCAAAATGCCCCCTCCCAAGTAGCGGATCTGGGCTCCCGATCCAGGCACCGTGACAGTTTCTTCTAGGGGTCCGGATCAGCCGCAAACGGGGGCGGCGGGGCAAAGAGGGGGGCCTTAACCGGCGAAAACCAACGAGGCGCACCCTAACATAGGTCTCCCCTCCCCCACAAACCCCCCCCCCAGCCACCCCAAAGTCCCCCATGGGCCAGCCCCCCCGCCCACTTCCCTCCAGGCAGCGAATCAATGGCATCCCAGTCTCCAAAGGGACGGAACAAACAGGGCTTTCACGTCTCCCTCGAGGGTGGTATGGTCTCTCCAGTAGTGTCCCTCAACATCAGTACCGCGGTTCCCCCGGTAGCATATCTGTCATAGCTTCAGTGAAGTGGGGGACCACCGGGACGGGGGGGGGCACTCCAGGGACCCCCCGTATCTATGTCTGCGGATCCATGAAAGCTTAACGGGAGCAGGGTCGGGCATCACCACGGGACACTGGGCAGGGGATGGGAGGCAGAACCTGGGGCACGGGAGGACAACAGGATAGTCAGCGGGGATGGGGGGCCCAAGGCCTACTCACGTGCCTCCTCACGGGACGCAGAACGATTCCTCCGTCTCCCCCTCTGCTGCCGTGGCGGCCGCGGGCCCCGCTGAGCTCATCGACCCGATCGGCCGGTAAATCGTGGGAGCAACTGGAGCCAATTTGGCACTGCAAATGGGTCAGCCTCAAGGAAGGTGAACAGCGCCGGGAGGTCTGCCACGGACTGCAAGGTGTAGGAGCCGGCGTCTTTGCGGAAGGTGACCGAAAGAGGATAGCCCCAGCGGTATGTGAAGCCTCTCTGCCTAGCCAGGTCAAGGAGTGGTCGCAGGAGTGCTCGGCGCATTAGTGTCGCTTTAGAGAGGTCCGGGAGAACCTTAACTTCTGCCTCGCTCACAAGTACCGCTCCATGGTCCCAGGCCCATCGTAGGATGGCCTCCTTCTGCGCGTACCGGTGGAATCTGCAAACGACATCACGTGGTCTCGCCGGATCTACAGGCACCGGGCCCAAGGCCCTGTGTGCTCTGTCCAGCAAGATGTTCGCCTCCGGTTCTCCCAGGATGTCTCTGAATATGTCCCGCACAGCTTCCCCCAGGTCTTCCGGACCGACACTCTTAGGCAACCCCCGGATGCGCAAGTTCTGTCGGCGGGACCGGTCTTCGATGTCCTCCACGTGCAGCTGAAGCGATACGGCCGTGTCCCTGTGCTGATCTCTCGAGGCCTCCAGCGCCGCCACGCGCGCTTCCAGGGAGGTCAACGCGGTTTCCCCGGTCGTGACTCTCTCCGCAATGCCGGACACCTCCCCCCTCATCTCCTGGATGTCCCTCCGGTGTGTCTCCTCTAGGCGTAGGATGAGGGCCTCGATGTCCGTGCGGGTTGGCAGCGCCTGCAGGAGGGACCTAATGTCGTGGTCCAGGGCCGGGGCCTCCAGGTGTCGGGGTTCCTCCATCTCCGCGTCTCCAGGGGGCCCACTAGGGCCGGATGGTTCTGGATGAGAAGCTGCCGTGGCAGGTGAGTGTACCTCGTAGGCTAAGAGCTCCGGGTTCTGCGGTGCTCCACGTGTGAGGCCTCTCGGGGCCGTCGCCCTTGCTCCCGGGGATTTCCCTTGAAAGAGACCGTAGAAGCGATGTGTCTCCCCCGGCGATTTCCCCGCAGGTGTCCCCCGTGTCACTGCTCTGGTTCTGTGTTTCTTGGCCGAGTTCATACCGGTAATTTGTGTTTTTTTAGCCAGAAAAGTGGGGCTTGGACCGGGAGCTCCAGAAAAGTGCCGCGGCACCGATCTTGATGAGACACATTCCTTTAGATAATGACATCAAAACAAAATACTATCACACAATGATTTGACCTCAATCCACATCTTTAGACAGACGTACTGTCTCCGGCAGAAAGGTCTTAACACCTGGGCATCAATAGGCTATCACACAGTGTTATCACACAATGAAGAGGTCTTGGAGCAGACCTGAATTAACACCTTTACACAATGGACAATGAAATGTCTAAGAGTCGATGCAATTGACACCTTTCAAAAGAATGTTTTCCCACATTGAATAACCAACAACTTGTGAGATCTCAAGACATCCTGCAAACATGAATTATTATTAATGTCCCATCTCATGTAATACATGAATTATGATTCACTAGCCACCCCATGCCCAAAGGGGCACAGGGTGGACTCAGACCCAAGAGTTATCAGTGACGCTCAAACAGGAGTATCCCCCATCCTTCCAAAGTCTCTGGTTGTCACGGGTCATTCTGTAACACCGATTCTGTACTAGGACAGGGATAACCACCCCGCGTTCCAGCAGATCCGACAAGCCGGTAGTAGCTGGAGGGAAAAAATCTGTTTGGTGGGCAAGATAGGAGCTCTATCTTGTACCCTGATGAGACTACCTCCCGAACCCACCAGTCAGGAACCGAGATGTCCACCAGGTCGCGAATTTGCGAAGACGTCCCCCCACCCGAGGGATGGGTGGGGGCGCACCTTCATGCGGACGTGGTCTTGTTAACGGGTTTGCGAAACCAGGGACGTCTGTCCCTGAGCAGGCGCATTATTGGCCTGTGGTTTTCTTCCCGCAGCGCTGGGCGGGCAAAAAAAATGCTTGGGTGTGGTAAAGAAGGGCCCCTATCGCTGACGTGGCTCCTTCCCCTTATAGGTCTGTGGGAGAAAGGTTCTCTTACCTCCTGTGGCATCCTTAATAATGTTATCCAAGCAGCTCCAAAGAGTCTATCGCCTTTAAAGGGCAGGTCCATTAGGGCCTTCTTGGAAGCTTGGTCCACCAACCAATTCTTCAACCACAGTAGACGGCGTAACACAGCCTGAGCAGAGGCTCTGGCCAGCAGAGGAATAGTCCAAAGCTGATTCACCCACAAATTTTAGGCCCTGTACCAGTTGTTCCGCTAGGGCTACCTCGTGGGTGGAAGCGTGATGTGTTTGTAACCCATTGAGCAGTAACTTTGCCCACTCCGCGAGTGTCTGGGACACCAGCGCCCCAACTATGGTTGGGCGTACCGCTGAACCTACTACAGTGTATAGGTTACGGGATATCGACTCTGCCTTTTTTGTCCACTGGGTCCTTGAAGGCAGGAGCCCCCTCTACTGGAAGGGTGGTAAACTTGTTTAGTCTAGACACAGGAGGGTCCATCAGCTGAGCTGATCGACCCGATCGGCCGGTAAATCGTGGGAGCAACTGGAGCCAATCTGGCACTGCAAACGGGTCTGCCTCAAGGAAGGTGAACAGCGCCGGGAGGTCTGACGCAGTCTGCAAGGTGTAGGAGCCGGCGTCTTTGCGGAAGGTGACCGAAAGAGGATAGCCCCAGCGGTATGTGAAGCCTCTCTGCCTAGCCAGGTCAAGGAGTGGTCGCAGAAGTGCTCGGCGCAGTAGTGTCGCTTTAGAGAGGTCCGGGAGAACCTTAACTTCTGCCTCGCTCACAAGTACCTGTCAGTCTGCCAAATGGCTGCCTTCTACAAGCTGCTGTCCTTATCAGCTAGTTTGCTAGTTAGCAGCTTGTGTCTGCTCAGACGCTAGAGGTCAAGCATACTGAGGCCCCAAAAGAATGTTCGCCAGTGCAGATATACTTGCATGGGCTACAAGAAAATGGCCGCCATCGTGTATATAGACCTCAGAAGTATGGCCACCAAGCTCTGGGTAGAGGCCAACAGTGACTACAAGAAAATGGCCGCCAATACAAACAATTCAGCATGGTCACACCAGACACAGCAGCAGAATCTCTTATGCAGCTCTCTACATTGAAAGAGGGAAGCAGCAGCTGACAACATGGACACAAGTAAGCAATATCTATACACTTATACTTTATATTGGTTCTCAGGTGGAGCTCCCCCGGGGAACCCCTATCTCAGCAGTTTAGGTAGGAGGGAAGGGGAAGGAGGGGAGAAGGGAAATATAGAGCCCTTTACTCACCTCTCCAGGGATGCCCAGCTCTGTTTTCTTGCCGAAGCAAGGTAGTAGTACTTACCCTCCTGTGGTTTTATGCTGGAGCATCCTGGACAGTGCAACTTCTGCATGGTAACGGAGATGACTGTTGGCCAGGCTACTGCGACTCGGCCCTGCAGACCGGTCTTTATGCAAGCCCTGGAGCGTATAGCTCACCGGCCACCCGTAGAGCGACGGCATGTTGTGGACGACCCAGTGCGCAGCTACGGTCGGCACACGCTCAAAAGCCGACACTGGGAAGAATACAAGGATCCAGGATCCAGCCTGTCGCCAAGTCGGCAGTTGATCAAAGATCGCAGGAAAAAATAAAAATCCAGCATCTTGAACTAACGGCCTTCAAGCCATGGGCCTGAAGGGAGTAATTTTTTCTCCTAAAACTAGGCAGAAAAAAAATGATTTGCGAAGGAAGGAAGGCCAATACCCACTAAGTCAAGATTAAGGTGTCGTGGCAATCAGGGGGTGTGCAGACCACACCGCCACATTGCCTTGTGCTGTAAAGCACATTCCCAATCTTAAATGAAATAATGCCATGTTTAATCTAAAAGATTTACTCACCATCATTCTCTACCCATCCATACCAATCAAGAGACATTACAACAGCTTGCTCTCATTCATCGCTCCCCAGCATCTCTGCTGCCGACGCCCTCTACAGGCAGTTTTATTAAGACAATAGATTTCACAGACCACCTCTGATTGGACAAGATCACAGCATGTGACCACAGGAAGTTATGTCACAGCATGTGACCTCCTCTACAGGAAGTGATGTCACAGCACAGATAAACCCTTCTAACAGGGATTAATTACAGTAATAACACAATATAATAGTACAATAACACAATATGATACAGAAATAATACAATAACTAATGAACACAGTTCCTGATAAGGGGAGCCTTTATGCAGCTGTATGCTCATACCATCATACTCATGTTGATCAGACAGAGATGACAAAAGCACACATCCACTAAACCAATAGTGTGCCTGCAGAGTGATGCGTCACACAGGCGAATATCTGTGCATCACACAGGGGCCCTTGCGCCGGCGACACTCACTCTTCAAACACCCGTCTCCAAGTCAGGAAGTGCATCTCAACCATCCTCAGACTGCCCCAATCAGTTCTAATTAGAGCGGGTTGGGGAAGTGTCAAGACTGGGTGCCAATATGGCAACAATACATATTAACCACTTGTCATCTGCCCGCCGTCAATTGACGGCGGGCAGACGACTCCATTGTTCTGACATCACGTCATATGACGTGATGTCCCTTTAAAGCCGCGGGCGGGCGCGCGTCGCCGCCGGCGCGCGCGCGCACCCGCCGCTCTGCGGGGATCCCGTGCGAGTGCCCAGCGGCAACGATCGCCGCCGGGCACACGCGATTGCTCTGTAAGTGAGCTGGGACGTGCAGCTCTGTATGTAAACACAGAGCTGCACGTCCCTGTCAGGGAGAGAGGAGATCGATTGTGTTCCTTGTACATAGGGACACAATCGGTCACCTCCCCCAGTCACCCCCCCCTCCCCCTACAGTTAGAACACTCATAGGACACACATTTAACCCCTTCCCCGCCCCCTAGTGGTTAACCCCTTCACTGCCAGTCACATTTATACAGTAATCAATGCATATTTATAGCATTTTTCACTGTATAAATGTAAATGGTCCCAAAAATGTCAGAAAAGTGTCCGAAATGTCCGCCATAACGTCGCAGTCCCAATAAAAAAATCGCAGATCGCCGCCATTAATAGTAAAAAAAAAAAAAAAAAAAATGCCATAAACTATCCCCTATTTTGTAAACGCTATAAATTTTGCGCAAACCAATCGATAAACGCTTATTGCTTTTTTTTTTTACCAAAAATATGTAGAAGAATACGTATCGGCCTAAACTGAGGGAAAAAAAAAATTTTTATATATTTTTTGGGGTTATTTATTATAGCAAAAAGGAAAAAATATTGCATTTTTTTAAAAATTGACGCTCTATTTTTGTTTATAGCGCAAAAAATAAAAACCGCAGAGGTGATCAAATACCACCAAAAGAAAGCTCTATTTGTGGGAAAAAAAGGACGCCAATTTTGTTTGGGAGCCACGTCGCACGACCGCGCAATTGTCAGTTAAAGCGACGCAGTGCGGGAAGCTTATATTTTGTCTGGGCAGGAAGGGGGTCTAGGTGCACAGTAGGTAAGTGGTTAAATACATCTTCAAATTTCCACCACAAAGGCCGTGTCCGTCCATGAACAAAAGAAACATTTTTTTCCTAATTTTGGGCCGATATGTATTCCTCTACTTATTTTTGGTAAAAAAAAAAATCCCAATAAGCGTATATTGATTGGCTTGCGCAAAAGTTATAGCGTTTACAAAATAGGGGATCATTTTATGGCATTTTTATTAATATATATTTTTTACTAGTAATGGCGGACGCATCGGACACTTTTGACACATTTTTGGGACCATTGTCATTTTCACAGCGACAAGTGCTATAAAAATGAACTGATTACTGTGAAAATTACAATGGCAATGAAGGGGTTAACCACTAGGGGGCCACAATGGGTTAAGTGTGCCCTAAGGGAGTGATTCTTACTGTAGGGGGACGTGGCTGTAGATGTGACATCACTAACCGTCGTTCCCTATAACAGGGAACAGCCAACCATTGTCACCGCCACAGAGAACAGGGTAGGTGTGTTTACACTCACCTCTCCCCGTTCTTTACCTCCTATGACCCGATCAAGGGACACCGGCGGGGATCGGTTCCGCAGGTCCCACGGCTCTGCCACAGCTTTGGATCAGGGTCGCAAGCACAGCGGCGGCGGCACGCTGGACACTTAAAAGGGCAATGTGCCTGTGCCCAGCCGTGCCATTCTGCCGACGTATATCGGCATTAGGCGGTCCTTAAGTGGTTAAAGTAACATTTGGTCATAAGTACGCTGGGTTGGAGGAACTTATCTAAGTATTTCCATTAACAATTGGTCATGCAGGAGGTGTCTGTGCATTCATGTGGACTTTAGGTAACGTATATTACAGGTATTCGACATACATTAAGAACAAATTACCCATTTTCTTTTTTATCTAAAACTTTCGATCTTAAGCCTGCTTCTACATGTGAGGTTAACTGATCCTTATATGCAAAATAAAAATGTAAAAATATTGCGCCAATCCTTTTAGAAAAAGCCTCCAAATTGGTTAAAAATCTTTATGTGAACGTAAAGATCTCATCATTCGTCCGGCGGATAAAGAGGGGGATTGTTATTTTGGACAGACAGGATTATCACTCTGAGATGACCAAAATCTTAAGTGATACAGGGACCTATGTGAAGTTAACAAATAATCCAACTTCAGGACTTAAATTCTTTGGTTGACCTCATTGACACAGGGGCACAGTTAGGCAACCTAGATAAAAAAGAAAAAAGCCTTCTAGTACCGGTGGCTCCACGAATCCCAGTGATGTATTACCTGCCTAAGGTACATAAAGATGCCGGGTCGTCCAATTATAAGTGGGATCAATTTAGTGACTTTCCGCATAGGAAAGTATATTAATTTCCATTTACAACCCATAGTCAAATCCATACCATCTTACTTGAAAGATACGAGACACACCATTTCCTTGTTACAACAAACAGGTTACAGTGAGGGCATGCTGCTAGTCACAGCAGACATTGCCTCGCTGTATACTTGTATTTCACATGACCTTGGCTTAGTGATAAGTTGTTTTTGGCCAGGGATAGTGTAATTCCTGGTACCCAAAAAAAATTATGGATCTATTACAGTTTGCCACTAGGCATAATTACTTTTGGTATAACAAGGAATTTTACCTCCAACAAAAGGGTGTGGCAATGGGGGAAAACCGGAATGGTTACATTCCGGTCGATAGCTGTCATCACTCATCCTGGTTGGAATCAGTACCCCGCAGCCAACTTCTGAGGATCAGGAGAAATTGTACAAACATCTCAGATTTTTACCATCAGGTGGATATATTAAAATCTAGATTGTCAATAAGGGAAACCAATCTATGGTTGTGGAGGAGAAAATCAGGGCAAATACCATTAGTTGATAGAAATACCCTTACATTAGAACAACCAAAACGTGCCGCAGAATCAAAATATAACAGTTCCTTTATAACTACATTTTCAGTCCAACATAGACAGATAAAGGACATTAAAATGCCCTCTGTTGAAGTCAATTGGATGACGAAACCGGTCAGGGTGGGGCTATTACGGCGACCCGGAAGTGACGTGTGCGCTCCACTGGTGGTTAATCCAGGAAGGAGTCTTGCACGCTGTGCTGAATACTTTCCTCTGAGGAATTGGACACCAATAGGAAGACACTGCCACCACCTTATTTATGCTTTGATTGATCTACTAATGGTACGTGCATTTGGAGCGGGGGTCATACATTATGTGAATGGGTTGCTGCTGGTTTTAAAATATTAAAAACGGATTACACTATTTGGTGCCTTCTTGTATTTTATATGTGGAGCATTAACCCTTGCTGACCCCAGCTATAGCGACGGATGATTCAGTCAAAGATACCACTTATTCCCCTGAATAACTGGCCCTCTGGTGAGTGTGTACCCCGAAGGGGAGTGTGCCCCACGTGTAGTGTTTTACTGGGAAGAGGTGTAGGATCCTCCACAGACTATCTTCACTGTATTGATTAGAAATTCCGTCACCAATCAAATGCCTATATGAAGTTGGACATTTTTTTCCAATAACAAACAGCGCTGTTTATCATTTTGGACTATTTTGTTCTTTTTATGATCTTTTTTTAATTTTAAGATAAAAGGATATTATACAGAAGCATTGGGGAGTATTAAAAAACGATTCCGTTTTGGTCCCAATGCTTCCGGCTAAAGCAGGAGTCATCTACAGGGGAGCCCTGTCCTTAAAAGGACAGATTGCGCCCAATGTGATTGACCCCCCCACTGCTCCCAGTTTCTTCCCCCTATCCAAGGGTTTTCACCCTTGTAGAAAATTTAGGGTTTGCACCCATAACATTTATGGGTGTGTGAACACAAGTGCAAAACAAACCAATATGAACTATAAGTGTAAACAGACCAATATGAACACTAATGGAAAAAATACTCAAAACAGGTGAGCGTACAATGTGAACCACAAACGCAATCAAAGAGATGACAAATTGTCTTACAATCATAGACACGTAAGGTGCAAAAAAATAAAGATAAAAATAAATATATAAAGAAAAGTCTCTAAATGGTGCTCCCGAAAGACTAAAATCCAAAAAATCCGGTGCCGGGAAACTTCAGTGAAAACACCACTGGTGGTCTCTAGCTGCTCACCTCGCGGCTATAGCACGGATATCCAAATAAACTTCAAAGTAGTAGACACAGGTGGATGCAGCAACGCTTAGGCCCCGTACACACAACGTCTCGCTGGGAGACTTATTCTGCCGAGAAAATCGGTCGTGTGTACACTTTCGACGAGCGTCCCGTCGGGAAGCTCGACGAGCCAAAATACAGAGCATGTTCTCTATTTCCTCGTTGTTCAATGAGGAAATTTGGCTCGACGACCTTTTTGACGGCTGATCGGGAACCTCGACGGGCGGAACGATGAGTTTAGCCCAACGAGGTTCTCGGACGTGTGTACGGGCCTTTGAGATGGCAGATGGACATGGAAAATACATCAAAGGGATCATGGCACAGTACTGTGAGGACACTAATGAAACAAAATAGATCACACAGACATGCACTCACAAAGAGGCCATGAAAGGTGGGCCTATCTCAGACGAACAGCGAGTTTGTGAGTGGTCCTGGATGGTTAGGGTGAATTCTCCTTGCCGTTCCTCCTATACCTGATGGGCAGACACTCGGGCTGGGTGAGACCCTCAGAGGATGCAGGTATGAAGGAAAAGAAGGCAAAACATTGCACAGCACCGCAGTACAACGTATATTTAATGGATAAAAAGAGGTTAAACTCACATTTAAAAGCGGATGTCACCGGGCACAAACCGTACGAGCAGCGAGCTCGTCTCCCTGCATCAGGCGTGTAGGCTCTAGTGCTCCTGGGTCCCTACGCGTGTCGTCACACCACGTGACTTCTTCAGGGGATCCCTGGTGACATCCGCTTTTAAATTTGAGTTTTAGCTTGTTTTTTATCCAATAAATATACGGTGTACTGTGTATAGACATGTTTTCTTCTGCTCGTCTTTTTTTCAATTCCGGATCTTTCGTACCTGGAATGTAAGTGGAACCCCTAGGAGAATTTTAGAATGTATACGTCTGCCGATTTGGAACGCAAGTCACAAACCGGAAGTGGGGTCATGCGGAGATGATTTTCTCTGGGGTAATTGATAACCTATTTAAGTGCAGTTAGGTGGGGAAGCAGGTGTACACCCCATTTGAAGTCTTAGACGAAACGCGTATGGTAATACGCCGGCTACTGCGCCTTTAACCACTATTTTCCAATTTGCCAATTTTTGGAATTTGTGACTTTATATTTGGATTTTTTTTTACATTTGGTGTTTTCTACATTTGGTGGTTTCACTTAAGGTTTTGTATGTGGCTGTGGAGAATTTTACGTAAATACATTTTTAAACTTTTTTAAGCTATGAGGAGCCATCCTTTTTTCTCTTTCCATATACCACACATTGTTGGTGAGGTAGAAAAGAACCTGTTTTTCTCCTATTTACATCGTAAGATGATCGAATGCTATACGCATTGGATGGTATATACCATACACCATTGATCAGCTAAGGAGGAATCTGAAGTATATACCAGGATTTCCGCTAAAGCATCAATCTTGCTTCTCACACTTACCAAGATCCACCTCCACATGGCGAGTTGGATCCACGACGCTTGGTAAGAGTACCCATTGTTTATCCCCTTGTTGGATGGTGGAGGCACTCCCAGGTGTATTGTCAACTCACGCCGTTTTTCCTTCTTCATGTTGAAAGACATTTGGATTACCTATGGCTTAATTAGTCCATCTGTGTAGGCCGGGAAGACGCACATCACTTTAGTTTTGTGGACTTTTCACATTGCCCACTTTTGGGTTGTTCATGACATATATACCTTTTTTAAGGACATTCATTATTATTGATGTTTTACATTCACATGAGTTTGGAATACAAATATTTGTGTTTGTAACATGTTTTGGCTAATTCGCATGTTACATTTTTACCATCACACATTTCCTCTAAGGGACTACACCCTATGAGATCTGTTCACGCTGTCACAAGAGAGGGTAGTATCGTAAAGATTTATACATCTCTGTCACAGTAATAGCGCCACACTTTTATTATTTAATTGCTCCTTATATCCAATCTCCTATAGCGAGATTTATTCTCAAATAAATACTTCATGTGTTTACAATAATATTCTTTATCCAGTACAACAACTGCCCCACCTTTATCAGCAGGTCGTATAATAATCGTCTTTTTTCGAACAGCTCGCTCCCTTATATAATCTGGATTTACCCTTTTTATTGGTTGAATATTTTCTAGATCTCTTAGCAACAAATTCTTAAAAACCTCAATATGATGATTATTGCCAATCTGAAAGTTAACCACTTCAGCCCCGGAAGGATTTACCTACTTTCTGACCAGGCCATTTTTTGCGAAATGGCAGTGCGTCGCTTTAACTGACAATTGTGTAGTCGTGTGATGCTGTACCCAAAGAAAATGGTATCCCCCCCCCCTCCCCCACAAATAGAGCTTTCTTTTGGTGGTATTAAATCACCTGTGCGTTTTGTTTTGCCATATAAACAAAAAAAGTGAACATTTTGAAAAAAATAAACAAAACATAAGTTTTTTTTTTCATCATACTTCAAATCCTTTTTTTTTTTTAGTACATCATGGGACACAAAGTCAGGCTAATATTCATTACCAGCTGGGTTTTACTTCATCTCCAGGTAAATGGACACTGGTAGACCAGCTTGTTAGACCCCATCACCTAGTTTAAAATCACCTCTAACTTTTTGGCCAGAAGTCGGTCCAGCAGGCGAGAAGTCAGCCCAGTTCCCCAGGAACCTAAACCTCTCCTTTCTACAGCAGCTCCTCAGCCACTTATTAAATTTTCCTAATCTCCTGCTGCCTCTCTGGCGTGGCTCAAGCTACCGGTAACATTTCTGAGAATACCTTGGAGGTCCTACTCCTCAATTTAGTTCCTAATTTCCTGAAATAGTTTTTCTAGGACTTTATCATTTTCGAAGACTCTCCATTTTCCTCTAACTTTATCATTGGTACCCATGTGTACACAACAGTTGTACCCAGCCCCACCAAATAATCGGTCCACCAGATCCGTGATGTTGCAAGCCTGAGCGCCCAGTAGACAACAGTACGGCGCTTATGGTCTTTGTGACAAATTGCACTCTCTGTCCTAATAGTTAAGTACGAGATCAGCGCAGGTCCCAGATCAGCGCAGGTCCCAGATCAGCTGTTCTTAGCTGGAGAGGAGCAGAGCTGGGTTAATGTGTTGCTGCCATGTTCAGCCATACGCATGCACCCCTCAATAGCCTAAGTTTACAGAATCATAAATTTGTTTTATATTGTACATTCACATCAGTCTCCGCCCTCAAGGAGCTTTCAATCCAAGGTCCCTAGTTTCATTCAAACACACACACAATCAAATTAACCTATTAGCATGTCTTTGGAGTGTCGGAAAAAAACAGAGTACCTACAGGAAACCCACATAGGCACAAGGAGAACCTGAAAACTCCAGGCAGGTTTTCCCATGGTTGAGATTCAAACCAAAGACCCTAGTGCTGCAAGGCAGAAGTGCTAACCACTTAACCATTGTGCAGCCCCAACCATTTATTTTAGTCGATTACAGCATTTTCAATCTTTTTGGCCATGATTAATGTCAGGAAAGAATAAATGTTTCTATGGAACTGGACTTCAGTTCCAAAACCAGGTGAGAGAGACAACTTACAGTGAGGTTGGCCAAACATTCAAAATACTTACGGAAAGCAGCAAGTCCCATTAGGGGAACAAGCAAAGCATAATTCCATTTACTCCCATTTCCATCTTCATTAGGTTGGATGTTCCACCGAGGCGGATTGTTCAAATTATTCATTAGCATTTACCTTAAACAGCAAATAAAATTATGTTTAGATAAATGATGAGTAAATACAATTTCTGCATTTCTTTTTTTTTTTTTGTTTACAAAAGTTTTTATTGTAGAAAATAATTGGTTTACAATCATATGCAAAATGTATAAAATCGTAACAAATGCATACAAAATATGGGAGTGCATTACTCGTGGTGAAAAAAGGTAACAGTATAAGAAGTATAACATCACATTAGTATAATCACTGAAAAAGGAATGAAACGATGAACATAAGAGTACATGGGATGATCATTAATGTTGATTAGTAAGGGACCAGTATGACCATTTAGCCTCATAAATGTGTAAACTATCATTAAGCGTGTGGTAAATTCTCTCAGTGAGCTTTAACTGTTCCATTCTTTCCAGCACCTGTGACCAGGCCACATCCCCAGATCTCCAATTAAGCGCTATCATCCATTGTATAGAGCTGCACAATGAGTGGAATAATCTGGAGCAGGGGAGGAGGATGTCTGGGATATTGTCATAAAGAAGGCAGATCTGAGGGGTGAGGGAGATCCTGTTTTTGGAAGATCTTTCAAACCTACTGGTGGCCGCGGACCACACCTGTGTTAACTGTGGGCAGCTCCAAAACACATGGAGCAATGTACCTTCTATCTGACAACCTCTAAAACAGTTAGGGGAAACTGATGGATAGTAGGTATGAAGTTTCGAAGGGGTAAGGTATCATCTGGCAAACAACTTCATTGGGGTTTCTCTAAATGCGACTGCTTTATTACTCTTCCAAAGATTCTCCGACATGGAGTGCCAGGTGTCTGGGGGGAGAGCAATGTTCAGCTTAGCCTCCCATTGGAGCATGGGTTTCGATTTGTCGGGTGCAGAGAGATCATTAAGATAATTGTACAATCTGGAGATCACACCCCTGTCCCTGGAGGAGGACTGGCACACTCTCTCAAACACTGTGACAGTGGGGCGTGTGGATAGTGAGAAATGTGTATGGAAGAAAGACCTGATCAATAAATATCCCTCATACTCTGTGGGAGGGAAATCATATTCACTCTTGAGGGATTCAAATGTTTTAAATTTCCATCTGGACTGAAGCTACCCCAAAGTGGTAAGATTGTGGTCAATCCAGACGGAGAACGAGGTTCTGTCGTTGTAAGCTGAAATAAGTCTGGGGTCCCCCAGAAATGAGGTGAGTGGTGAAAATTATGAGGATAGTAGGAAAGGGTCTTTAACCTTTACGCCAGAGTTGGAACAAGTGGGCAACAATGATGTTCCGTTTGATTAGATTGCGGTATAGAACATAGTTGGACCACCTAATCCCCTGTAAGTGTAATGCATTTATAGATGAGGATTCAAATCTCTTCCATGGAATATCCTTAGAGGGGGAGAACCACTGAGAGAGTCTTGCAGCTCAAAAGTATTTCCATATATTGGGGAGGCCTAGACCACCTTTAGATTGGGGTCTATGTTGTAGTGCATACCCATATCTTGTTTTTTTATCTGCCCATATAAATTTGTTTATGAGTCTTTTAATGGCCTCTAGCTTGGATTTTGGGATGTTAATTGGGAGTTTGCGGAAATAGTACAATAGTTTGGGGATAATATTCATTTTAACCACTTAAGACCCGGACACATACGCTGCTAAATGACCCAAGGTGTTTTTACAATTCGGCGCTGCGTCGCTTTAACAGACAATTGCGCGGTCGTGCGACGTGGCTCCTAAACAAAATTTGCGTCCTTTTCTTCCCACAAATTAGAGCTTTCTTTCGGTGGTATTTGATCGCCTCTTCGATTTTTATTTTTTGCGCTATAAACTAAAATAGAGCCACAATTTTGAAAAAAATCACTATTTTTTTACTTTTTGTTATAAAAAAAATCAAATAAACTAAATTTTAGTAAAACATTTAGGCCAAAATTAATTCAGCCACATGTCTTTAGTAAAAAAAAATCGCAATAAAAAAAATAGCTACCTAGCGGGAACAGCGACACTAATAGAGCGATCAGAAAAATGATCGCTTAGTGACGCTGGCAATAGGGAGTGAAAGGGTTAACTAGGGCGGTGATCAGGGGGTTAAAAACTTTATTAGGGGGGGTGGGGGGGCTATCCTGAACCTAACACTAACTGTTTTTTTCACTGCCTGTCACACTGACACTAAATGCAGTGATTAGATGGGACACTGGGGGGGGTGGGGGGGTGATCACAAGGGGTTAATGTGCCTATGTGTGTGTGTGTGTCAGTGTTGTGTTGGTGCACACTTACTGTGGATGTCTTCTCTCATCAGCAGCGGTGGGAAACACTGCTGCGATGAGAGGTGACATCATTTCCTCCTTCCTGTGTAAACACAGGAGGAGGAACTGAAACGAAGGGGGAGCGCTCCCATTGGCTCGGAGCGATCGCGGGGGGGGGGGGGCGGAAAACACCGCTCGTCGGCGATCGCTCCCAGAGCCAGGGGGACCCCCGCACGCCGTGGAGGGGGTCCCGATGGGACCCCCGAACCGCACGAAGGCGGGGACGTAAATTTACGCCCTTGTGCCTGTACGAGCCATGTTGTGGCCGTAAATGTGCGTGCGGGGGTCCTTAAGTGGTTAATAGCACATACTCTGCCCAAAAAGGATATACGATATGTGGACCATGTGTTCAAAAGTGAGCTGATACGAGCAAAGAGGGGGACGTAGTTGGCTTTAAAAAGGCCATTATGGTTAGGTGTAATATTGACACCTAGATATTTAATCGAGGATGAAATCCATGAGAAGGGAAAATTAGTCTGAAGTTAGTTAAGTATGTTTGGGGGGGATGTTGACAAGTAGGGCGGAGCATTTATTCAGATTAATTTTGAGGCCTGAGATTTTATGGAAAAGATCCAGGTCCTTGAGAAGAACTGGTATGGATGTATGAGGATTTGTGAGGTAAATTAGAGCATCGTCTGCATATAGACTAATTTTGTATTCATTGTGGTCTTTTATGTAGCCTGTAATGTCAGTATTAGATCTTATTGCTTGAGCCAGGGGCTCAATGACTAGAGCAAAGAGAAGTGGGGTCAGGGGACATCCCTGTCTGATCCCTCTACCTAAAGAAAAGAATTCTGAGTTAATGCCTGGGATTCTGATGCGAGTTTGTGGAGAGCTATAAAGTGCATTGAATCCTTGTAGGAAGCTACCTGAGATACCAAATCTGGGCAGTAGGCTGTTCAAGTATGTCCAGCTGACGCTGTCAAATGCCTTATGAATATCTAGACTAAGAAGGCAGGTTTGGCGGGAGTGAATGTTGGCATCTTGGATGATGTTCGTTACCAACCTGATATTATCTGTGATCTGTCTATTGGGAATAAAGCCGGATTGGTCTATATGTATGAGTGGGGAAATGACCTTTGCAAGTCTGTCTGCCAAGTACCTACCGAATATCTTAAGATCGTTGTTTAGTACAGAGATTGGGCGAACATTTTGAGGAAGTAAATGATCCTTATTGGGTTTGGGAAACAGAGAAAGGTTGGCTAGTAGCATTTCCCTTGGGAAGGAATTACCCTCCAGGACGTAATTAAATCGTTTTTTTTAGATGTGGGGCCAAGAGTGGGGCGAATTTTTTATAATATAGGGAGGTATAGCCTTCAGGACCGGGGGCTATGGAGGTTTTAAGTGATTTGATGATTTGAGTAATTTCCTCATTTGTGCATGGGGTGTTGAGAGAATTCAATTGTTGTTGGTCTAGGGATGGAAGGTTGATGTTTTCTAGCCAAGATTCAGAGGCCGCTCTGGGTGGGTTGTTTGGGTCCGACATAAGGTTTTTGTAAAAAGAGGAGAAAATCTCCATCACTTTTTGTGGGTGAGTAACCAGATTGCCATTACCATCTCTGAGTTTATATATATGGGTGGGGTTGCAGGCTTGTTTTAATTTCCTGGCAAACATAGCCGAGTGAGTATTGCCGTGTAGCATAAATTTGGCCTTGGAGAATCTGAGAGATTTCTCGGCATTGGCAGAGAGGATTAGATCTAGGGCTTGTTTTTTTTTCCTGAATTTGTTGAGTGATGTGTGCGTCAGTGGAGTGGTGTAACTTAATGTAGAAGTGGTGTAATTCGTTAGTAAGGCATTTAATATCCGCTTGTTTCTCTTTATTTTTAGTTGCTGCTATATTAATAACATGTCCCCTCAAAACCGCCTTATGTGCCACCCAGATTGAGGTGGGCAACGTGTCTTCATAATTGTCTATAAAGTCGTTTTCTATATGGGAGGAGATATTGGATTTATTCGTGGGGTCAGTTAAGAGGGAATCGTTGAAACGCCAGTTATAAGGTGAAGGGGTGAGACCTATGTAGGAAGTGGTTAATGAGACTATATCGTGGTCTGACCAGGGGCATGGGTGTATGTGGACCTGTGTCGAGTTAGCTAGGAGGACAGGTGTAGAGAATAAGTAATCGAGCCTGGCGTAGCAGTTATGTGGGTGAGAATAGTGGGTATAGGCTTTGACACCTACGTTGTGGGCTTTCCAGGAGTCAATCAACTGCATTTTATTGATCAGGCGATAGATAGTTTTGGAGAAGGATTTAGTGTGGAGAGAAAAATTACTTCGGTCTAGGACTGGGTGAGTGGCCAGATTAAAATCACCACCTATCAGCATATGAGGTGAATGATACTTGTCTAAGGTTTCAAAAAATGTAGAGAAGAAAGATGTGTGGGTGTCATTAGGGGAGTATACTGATGCAATGGTGATTTCTCGATTGTCTATACTCCCCTTGAGTATAATATATCGACTATCAGGGTCTCTAAACACATTATGTATGTCGAAAGTTACTGAGTTACGTATGAATATTGCGACACCTTTGGTTTTGTTATCGAATGTAGTGAAGTAGACCTGATTGTATGATTTATGGAAGTATTTCGGATGGTTAGATGATGCGAAGTGTGTTTCTTGGAGCAAAACAATGTCTGCACCCAACCTCTTGTATTATTGGAATGCTTTCATGCGTTTGTGGGGAGAATTGAAACCATTTGTGTTGTACGACAGTATTTTAAGCCCCATCATTACTGTTAGTGTGAGCTATCAACATAATAACCAACATCATCATTTCTAGTGTGTGAAAACTGGGAACTGATATATACCAATGAAAACTCAATCTCGAAACAATATACCCAGAGGTAGAGGGCAAGATTAGCAGTATGTATCTGACAGAGACGAGCATAAATAGCCCAATCAATCCCAATAGTGTCGTGGGGACAAAGTCTATAAGAGCTATGCAAACCTTCGAATAAAAATAAGAACAGCACATTGCATATGGTTATTGTCATATACAAAATAAACAATTTTGAAGTGAGGTGAATGAAGAACGCAAACCTGGTAGCAACCAGGAACCTTGGGACAGGTGGATACCCGTCAAACAAATCAATTTTAAAAAAGAAGAAAAAATAAAGGACCAACAAAAAAGAAAAAGGGTCCTTATCCTGCGACAGCCTTGGCCAGGCCACCATGGAGGATGGTGACCCAGACGAGGTCTGAAGCAAGAGTGGGGTCAAACCAGCAACGGCGGACGCTCCCGGTCCTAAAATAAAAATCTATAATGAAAAATAAAACTGCATTTGTGCATGTTATCCTTATAGAGGATAACAGAAACATAATAGACAATTATATGCTAGAACATAGCTAGAGTCTCTGCTAATTCAAGCTGTTGGTCAGAGGGGGCTCATGTACAGTAAAACTGCTGCAGAACCACATCAAGATTGACTAATGTGGAGGGGACGTGTGAACCGGAGGATCCAGGTCCAGCAGTGGGGGTTAGAATACAGGGAGTCCAGGAAGTCCAATCCCAGCACGCTGGGTTGAAAGAAGAAAACTTGCAGACTGTTTCACAGCAAAGAGTAAATCACGATCTGGAGGGGAGTTCAATCGAGCTGTAGAGTGAACTTGTTTGGTGCAGACAAAGTGAGATCATGATAAAACACTGGTTAAATCAAATGGGTTAGTTCTGAAATGGGTTGAACAATCTCCTCTGGTCTCTCTGGCTGCGTCTGGTGGAAGGGGTAGACCATATAGGTCAGGGTCTTGGGGTGGCGGGGGGGCGAGCATGAGGATCATGCGCCAGGAGGCCCAGTTTAATCAGGAGTTCCTTCCCCTCTATCAAATTGTACACTGTGTAAGTGGAGCTATTGTGAGGAATTGTGAGTTTAAAGGGGAAACCCCAGCGGTATCTTATTCTGGCAGATTGCAGGACTGAGGTGACCCCATTCATCCTGTGTCTTCTATCCAGGGTGGCAGGGGAGATGTCTGGGTATATCTGAAATCTTTTGCCCTCAAAAGAGATGTTAGGGGTGTTTCTAGAGGCCCACATGATGTCCTCCTTTACCAGAAAGTCTTTCATACACATGATGATATCCCTGGGGGGGTTGTCAGGGGTAGGTTTGGGACGGAGAGCCCTGTGGATCCTGTCGCATGCATATGCCGATAACGGCTTGTCTGGTAACAAATCATGGAATATTTTAGACACTGCAGGCATTAGGTCTTCGGATTCTGGGATACCGCGTACCCTAATATTTTGGCGGCAGTTTCGGTTGTCTAAATCCTCGACCTGTGCCTGCATGAAGGCAAAATTGTCTGCCAAGTTTTCATAATCTTTCCTTAGATTGTTATGGGCCAGGGAGAGTTCATCATGTTTTGTCTCAAGGAGATCAGTGCGGTTACCGATACTTGCAATCTCCTGTGAGAGAGCTGCTGTGGACTTGTGTACCTCTTTTTCTATCTTCTCCACCAGTTTGTTAAATATTAGTGAGAGACTCTCATCTAAGTCTGCTTTAGAGAGGGGGGGGTTGTACTCACAGTTCTCTTGGCTTCTAGGCGGGTGTGATACAATTTCTCCATCTCCCCGCATGCTGCTGCTGGCGCCATTTTGGGACAACTTACCGGACCTCTGCGCCATATCTAGGAGAAAGTTGGTAAGTGAGTGCTGTTTTCCCCCCGACCGTGTTTCTTTTTGGAGCCTGGCATGCACACAGTGTTCCCGCAGGGGTGCTGATGGTTTGTGTCCTGAAACGAGCGATATAGCCCTGGGGAGATCATTTTGAAAGACTGGGAGCGACGGAGCTGTGTCTAAGCACGTCCCATCAGCTTCGCGCCGCGCATGCGCCCCCTTCTGCATTTCTTTTAGTCTATGCAATTGTATTATCTAATTTTTTCAGTACATTGTGAATTACAAAGTCACATTTCTGTACTTTAGAAAGATTAATAGAGGTCACTAGGCCTCGAGATGTTGGACCGACCTATAAACATTCCAATTTCATACAATTTGGTGCAACCTTACAGTGAACCTTATTAAGTATAACTAAAGAAAACGTTTTTTTCCGTTTTGGATAGAGGGGTTAAAACCTGTCAGTTTTTATTGCTGTCTGTGCCCCCATTCACCCTATTTGTCCTGTTTACAATTATCATTAAAAGTGAAAGAAAATCCCAAATTTTGGGTCGTCCCCAGAAAAGTAATAAGAGGGAAAATCTTCCAATGGGGACATTAGTTCTGGTGACCTGAGGGTCCCCAAGGAATTTCCTTAATGTGCAGGGATTTCTTCTGACTTTCTATTCAGCTATGAGACAGGACATGAAGGGAAATCTCTGCAATGGGACACAGATGGCAGAAAAAAAAAATCTGACAGGGGTTATAACCCTCCCTTACTTTTTGCCTATAGCTGTACATTAAGGATTAACCCTTTTTTTTTTACTAAACTCGCACTTCTGAAACTCCCTGAGCTCTTCAGAATCTCAATAGATAAAGAGACTACAACAGGCCACAGGCACAAAGAAAAATTGGGACGTGTTTTCACAGATGTCTACGAAAAAAAATTCTCTGACCTCCTCTCTCTACATCTTACCAAGTTATTTATAAGCTTGGGAAAAGTTCTCCCCTTGGTTTAGGCTTTCTCCTACCTGCAGTCTGCGTTATCCCAAAACCTGGCACTTGTACCTTCCTGGACAAAGCACCCTTCCCACTACCTTGTTGATCAACACAGATTTTAAATAGGTAGCCAAAGTACTTGCAGACGGGGTAAACCTTGTGATAGTGGGTTTAATATCCAATAGTGGTGCACCGAAATGGAAAAGCTGGACGGAAACTGAAAATTCAGGATGCACTTTGCCGAAAACCGAAATGGACAGTTAAAAAATAATAAATAAAATAGGATTTTTTGTACTCACCGTAAAATCCTTTTCTCGGACGTCCATGGACGGACACAGCTCCTTAAATCTTGACAAGTGGGTTATGTTCCCTGTTTACAGGAGAGGACTAGGCAGAAACATGTTAGGTCATTAAATACATGTTACATTTAACAGAGTTGAACAGCCCCACCCAGAGGGGGCGGTCCCTCCAGACATAACTCTCCTCACTGCAGCATGCAGCCTCAGTTCGTAACAAGCAGCACAAACCTAAAAAGAAGGGGGGGCTGTGTCCGTCCATGGACATCAGAGAAAGGGATTTTACGGTGAGTACAAAAAATCCTATTTTCTCTTATCGTCCAGGGACGTCCCCAAGCAGTGTCAAAATGAGGGGTGGGAAATATATCAGTAAAACCAATTTTAACTTCACCCCAAAACAAGCAGAGCTCTTCAACAGAGGAGGTGCAACTTTAAACAGAAGCCTGCAAAAAACTAGCGGCCGAAAGAAGCATCAGAAGATGCACTCACAGCAACCATGTAAATTCTGTAAAAGTGTGTGCAACGAATGTCATCATGGCAGTGGTTAACCACTTGCCGACCGCGCTATAGCGAAAATACTGCTACAGCGCGGTCGAGTAGTTTTGACACGATGTCCCTGGGACGTCGTCCTTCACTTTCGCGATAGCGCGCCCCCTGGGACGCGCTCGTGAAAGTGTCCGTGATCGCCGGGTCTAGAAGACCCGGCGCATCACGGATCACGGTAAATTGCCGCCGATAGCGGCGCGATCACTTGTAAACAAACCGGCGTCATTTGATGACGCCGGTTCCTCCCTCTCCTCCCTCTGCTCTCTGTACCGTTCGGTACAGTGTGCGAGGAGAGGGGGGGGAGCGGGGTGTCAGCAGCTGAGCTGTGGCTGGATCTGTGACAAATGCAGTCACAGATCCAGCCATCCCTCAAAACATCCCAGCTCTGCAATCCCCCAGTACCCAGCAATCCCCCAGTACCCTGCAATCCCCCAGTACCCTGCATTACCCCAGTACCCCGCATTACCCCAGTACCCCAATACTCTGCAATGCCCCAGTACCCCAATACTCTGCAATGCCCCAGTACCCCAATACTCTGCAATGCCCCAGTACCCCAATACTCTGCAATGCCCCAGTACCCCAATACTCTGCAATGCCGCAGTACCCCAATACTCTGCAGTACCCCAATACTCTGCAGTACCCCAATACTCTGCAGTACCCCAATACTCTGCAGTACTCCAGTACCCCAATACTCTGCAGTACTCCAGTACCCCAATACTCTGCAGTACTCCAGTACTCTGCAGTACTCCAGTACCCCAATACTCTGCAGTACTCCAGTACCCCAATACTCTGCAGTACTCCAGTACCCCAATACTCTGCAGTACTCCAGTACCCCAATACTCTGCAGTACCCCAATACTCCAGTACCCCAATACTCCAGTACCCCAATACTCCAGTACCCCAATACTCTGCAGTACTCCAGTACCTCAATATTCTGCAGTACTCCAGTACCCCAATACTCTGCAGTACCCCAATACCCCAATACCTCAGTACCCCAATACCTCAGTACCCCAATACTCTGTGCGATACCCTGAAATACCCAAATACTCTGCAATACCCAAATATTCTGCAATACCCCAATACTCTGCAATACCCTGCGCGATACTATGCAATACCGCCTATGGGGATTTTTAGGTAGCGAAGTTAGGCACCATTCCATGAGTGTGCGCAATTTTGAAGTGTGACATGTTGGGTATCTATTTACTCGGCGTAACGTCATCTTTCACATTACGAAAAAAAATTGGGCTAACTTTACTGTTTTTTTTAGCACAAAACTGTTTTTTTTTAAAAAACACGCGTTCAAAAAATGTCTACGAAAATACCGTGCGAGATAAAAAGTTGTAATGGCCGCCATTGTATTCTCTAGGGTCTTTGCTAAAAAGCATATATAATGTTTTGGGGTTCTATGTAATTTTCTAGCAAATAAATGATGATTTTTACAGTAGGAGAGAAATGTCAGAATTGGTCTGGGTGTTCCAGAACGCCTGATGGCGTTCCCTGCATGTTGGGCCTCTGTATGTGGCCACGATGTGTAAAAGTCCCACACATGGGGTATCGCCATACTCGGGAGGAATAGCAGAATGTGTTTTGGGTTGTAATTTGTGGTATGCATATGCTGTATGTGAGAAATAACCCGCTAATATGACAGAAACAAGATTTTTATTTTTTTTTCAGAATTTTCAGTCGTTTTTCTTTTATAGCGCAAAAAATAAAAAACCCAGAGGTGATCAAATACCACCAAAATAAAGCTCTATTTGTGTGAAAAAAAGGACACAAATTTCAAATGGGTAGAATGTTGTATGACTGAGTAATTGTCATTCAAATTGTGAGAGCACCGAAAGCTGAAAATTGGTCTGGTTAGGAAGGGTGTTTAAGTGCCCAGTGGTCAAGTGGTTAAGGGTGTAGACCCACGTAAACTAATCTCGGATTTTTACGCCATGCTCCTAACCCCATCATCTACTACGCTAGCTTACAGCCTTAAACCAAGATAGGAAAGAAGGTGGGCCCAATGGAGAATGAGGAGTGGAGTGAAGCACTTGACGCATGCAAGACTGTATCCCCCAAGCTCTCTGACAGGCTGACCCAGTTGTACGTGGTGCACCGGGCATATCTCACCTCCCTAAGAATCGCCCGCTTTCGACAGCAGTCTTCTACTTTGTGCACAATGTGTAATCAAGCGACAGGCACATTCTTCCATCTACTTTGGGCGTGCCCGGTCCTCCAGGGTCTGTGGAAGCAGATAAGGGACTTCCTCCATGATGACATGGGATCCCCATTGTCCCTGGATACCAAACAATGCTGGGGATATTCCCCGATGCAGAAATAGACAAATTCACTAAAACATTTTTGCATGAAACATTGTTTTCTGCTAGGAAAATTATAGCCAGACAGTGGATGAGACCCACTCCCCCCAGCTTCAACGACTGGAAACTAGATATAAATAACACACTTCCCTACAAAAAGTTCATATATATTAATAGAAGTTGTCCAGATAAGTACAACAAAATCTGGGACAGATGGCTTGAGTCCACTGACATGCACTGAGGGTTCATAAACCTATATATTCTTCTAGCGTACAATCCCATGAATAGAGTAGGCACAATGTTTTCCATTCATAAATAGTCCATTGTTCGATCTGAATACGTTTCTTTTGATCTACTGTGCCTATATGTGTATAAGCCATATTTCTTTATTTTATGCATTTCTCCAGTATTGCCTTGTAACTTGCAGAACTATGTTCCAAATGTAAATTGTTCAATAAAAACGTTATTTAAAAAAAAAAAAAGTGTGTGCAACGGTCACCACCATTTACGATCTTCCATCTTCCATCCAGACAGCTTATACGACAGTCCGACAATCCATGTAGACACGATCCATTCCATTTCCCAGAATAACGAGACTCAGCTCTGTTCTCTAGTTTCAAAATGTATGAATGAACTCTTTAATGGTTAGCTCTCTTATATACAGTACAGCCATGTTACAGTTATCAAAGGAACAAAGAAACTCTCCACCCCCCTCATCACACAGTGGGGCTTCAATCACATTCTCTTAGATAATGACATTCAGGTGTGTTAATTATCCCCCAGACGTCCCACCAATAAGTGATTCACCTGCAGAATACACATTCCTATGTCAGACGTTCTGTCTCCGACAATAAGATATTCACACGTGATCATCAATAGGCTTTAAACAGTGTTATTAGCATCACACAATGAAAAGGTCTAAGGAGCTGACGCAATTAACACCTCAAAAGCATGTGTCCCCACCTTGAATGAAACATTGACCTTTACAGCTTGTAATATGTCCAGATCTCCTGCAAAACATGAATTATCATTTATCAGTCACCCTATGCCCAAAAGGGACACAGGGTGACCTTAGACCCAAGAGTCCTTAGTGACACTGGCACAGGAGTATCCCCCATCCCTCAAAAGTCTCTGGGCGTCACGGGTCATTCCGTTACATTGTGAGTGGACGACCAAGTCGCCGCCTCACACACCTGTGAGACCGACGCATGCTGTCGGAAAAAAAAAAACAGGAAGCACCAACTGCCCTGGTCTAAAGTATTGTGACCGGAAAAGGGGGGCCCGCCCCTTAAGAGCATAGGCCTGTATGGCAGCCTACCTGATCCACCGAGAAATGGTGGGCAATAAGATTGATCTCCGAAATGGATCCATAGCAGGCTGGTACACCCGCAAAGCGCGTACCACCTCCAAAGTGTGAAAGACATCCTCCATAGGATGCGCCGGCCGAGGACAGAGGGATGGAAGAAACAATGTGCTTATTCCGGCGAAAGGTCGCGGACGCACCACCATCTAAGCCTACTCAAAAACCCCTCTAACAGAGGTAAAGACCACTTAAAAGGGGCCACTTCTGAGATAGTGTCAAGAGAAAATTTCTCTGTTTCCAAAAGGAAGGTTCCTGAAGAACAGAGCGCAAGAGTCAAAACTCATGGGGGAAAAGATGGGCCAAGAGGGGAAAACATAGGACAAACCCCCTGCACAAAAAGGTACCCATCAGGGAACGGCCGCAAAAAGGCCACTGAAAGAACACAGCCAAGGCTGAAACCTGCCCAGAAACGGTGCTCTAAGCAAATTTTTGATCCACTCCAAGCTGTAAAAACAGCAGGACCATGGACACCGAGTACGTCCGTGGACGTCACTCCATCTCTTCGCAACAAGAGATGTAGATCAGCCAGACGCGACGGTAGATCCTCCAGAAGAAGACCACCGTGCCCTCAGCATTGTTGAGATGACCGAGTTGGACGGACCCCAGTCCCTTAAAGTCTGGTTTCCAAAAGCCATGTTGAGCAAGTCAGTGACTGTACAACAGGAGGAAGTATGGGACCTCGAGACAGAAGTACCTCCTGCCCTGGCAACCGCCAGAGTACCTCCGCAACCAGGCACCCGATATCGGTGCACCAAGGACGCCAAGGTCAATCTGGAGTGATTAGAATCATTGGGATTCCCCAGCCTCCACTCTGTGGAGCAGCCAGGGAAGCCACTACAATGGAAAACCATAATTTCGCCGATACAGACCCCACAGGGCCACCAGCGCAACTTACGCGTCTATACCAGATCACTAGACCTGGCCACGAACTTTGACACCCTGCGGCTGAGATGAGTGGCTAGGAGATCCATGCCCTGTGAGGCTCACTTCCTGCAAGAAAGTTGACTCCTAGTGCCAAGACCAGTTGCCCTGGTCCAGCATCAGGCGACCCCAGTAGCCCGCCTGCTGGTATACCCGATAGTAGCCTGAAGCCATGGGTGTGGCTGTCAGGGATCAGATAGGAGACTGATTTGGTGAGGTCGGCCTCTCTTATATCTCCTGTCCTGGCTCCGCTGAAAGCGAAACAGAGGAAGCCGAAAGACAAGAGGGACACGAGTGCCTGGACCAGGAGGTCCCGGGAGAACAGCTTGGCAGGGTTCAGCAGCCTGAAGTAGACTGTGGTGAGCTGAGCAGGGACAGGTAACAGCCAGGCAGATAAGCGAGGGTTAACAGCAACCAGGAACATAGACCGGAGCAAGGTCTCAGGGATAGCCAGGTTCATCAGCAGGCGGGCAGTGAGGTACCAAAATCATAGAAAGAGCCAGAGTCAGGAACGGAGCCGGGTCAGAGATGGGCATTAGAACAGGGACAGAACACAGAGCCAAGGTCAAGAGCAAGCTGGGTCTAAATACTGGAAGGATCAGGGCAGGATTCAGGAACACAGCTGAAGATCAGTCAGCAAAGCACAAGAGCCCAGACTCCCTTTAAATAGGCTGTCTGGCGCCAAAGGGAATTAGGCTTGTACGTGTGCCTGTGCGCATGGGTGCCTGCAATCGTGGGCAATCGTGGGCTCTGGCGCGCATGCCCGCGCCTGTGTGCCATTCTATGGCAAAGGCTATGTGCTTGCGCACGTCTGTGTGCAAAATGTCACAGGAATTCCCTGACATTGCCCCCCCTTAGGGGCAGCCTCCGGATGCCCACAAGAGACCGTTTTTCAGGATGAAGCTGGAGGTAGGCCTGTATCAAACGGGGAGCATGAACACTGGAGGCTGGTTCCCAGGAGTTATCCTCAGGGTCATAACCCTTCCATTTAATGAGGAACTGAGTCCGACCTCCCCTCTTCCTACAGTCCAGAACTGCCTCAACCTCATATTTTTCACTTCCCTCAACCAGTAGTGGGGCAGGGGCTTCGGTGCCACGATTTGCGAAGGGGTTAGAGACTGTAGGCTTGAGCAGCGAAATGTGGAACACAGGATGAATCTTTAAACTGCTTGGTAAGGATAATTCAAAAGCCACAGAATTGATGTTTTATTATTGGAAAAGGACCTAAGAATTTTGGGCCAAGTTTCTTTGAAGGGCATTTCAGAAAAACCCTGTCTCCTGGCTTCAAGTTCAGGTTCCCTCTTCTCTTCCTATCAAAAAACTTCTTGTTAGCCGCCTGTGACTTTAGGATAGTCTCTTGCAAGAGTTGATTATTGCTGTTAAAAAAGTCCAGTCTCTCTTGCACAGCTGGTACAGAAGACCCCATGGGTACATCGGGTAGAAAAGAAGGGTGATACCCATAATTAACATAGAAGGGTGACTGTTTGATAGCAGAATGAACAAAATTATTATACGCAAATTCTGACAAGGGGAATAGGGACACCCAATCATCCTGAGAGAAGGATGAGAAACATCTCAAGTATTGCTCCAGGGACTGATTTATCCTTTCAGTCTGACCATTGGTCTGCGGGTGATAAGCAGATGAAAGACATAGTTCAATCTTCAGGGCTTTACATAGGGCCCTCCAAAATTTGGAGGTGAACTGCACCCCACGATCTGAGGTTATGCTTGCTGGAATGCCATGCAGTCTCACGATCTCCTTAACAAATACAGAAGCGGTTTCAGAGGCAGAGGGGGTTCCTTTCAAAGGTACAAAATGGGCCATTTTTGAAAAACGATCCACTATAACAAAGATGGTGGTGAATCCTTCGGACGGGGGGGGGGGTTCAAAATATAATCCAAGGAAATCATGTTCCAAGGTTTTTCAGGTACAGAAAGAGATTCTAACAAACCCCAGGTCTTGCAACGATCAGACTTGTTTCTGAGACATACGGAGCAGGACCTTACATAATCTCTACAATCTTTTTATAAATCAGGCCACCAAAAGGAACGGGACACTAGGTCAGAGGTCTTGTGAATTCCAAAGTGCCCGGCGAGTGGATGGTCATGGAATTTCTAGACCAGAGCAGGGTGTCTTAGAATGGGGGCAGAAGTGCACAAAGTCTTTAATTTTTCAAAGGCATCCTGTGCCTCGGGAGTCCATTCTAAAGAAGCATGCTGTTTAGTTAACGGAGTGACAGGAGCAATGATACCGAAAAAGTTTTTAATACATTTTCTACAAAAATTGGTAAAGCCTACAAAATGTTGAATGGCTTTCTTGTCTTCAGGAGCAGGCCAATCAAGCAAAGCAGCAACTTTTTGCGGATCCAAAGAGATGCCTTCTCCAGAAATAACAAGTCCCAAGAATTGGATAGAAGATCTTTCAAAGTCGCATTTTTCAGCCTTAGCGTAAAGGTGGTGTTGTCGCAGTCTTTACATGACAACTGAAGAATATAAGAATATCGTCCAGGTAGGCGATAGTGAACAAATCTAAGTAGTCCCGGAAGATGTCATTGACCAGATGTTGAAATGTGGCAGGGGCATTGCAGAGGCCAAATGGCATGACAAGATGTATTCATAGTTTCCGAAGCTTGTTCGGAATGCAGTTTTCCTTTAGTCTCCGTTACGAATTCTGACTAAGTTGTATGCACTCAGATCTAGTTTAGAAAACACTTGTGCCCCTCGCAATCTTTGGAAAAGTTCTGGAATCAGGGGAAGTGGGTACCGATTCTTAACCGTTATCTTGTTAAAATCTCGATAATCCACACCGGGTCTGAGGGTATGATCCTTCTTTTTAAAAAAGATGCCTGCCCCTGCAGGAGATGTAGAATGTCGGATGAAGCCCTTCTCCAAAGTCTTGTCAATGTAGTGACATAGGGCTTCTAATTCGGGTTCAGAAAAAGGGTAGATACGGCCAAACGGAATCTCAGCTCCGGGCAACAGTTCTATGGGGCAATCATAGGCCTGGTGAGGAGGTAGAGAGTCTGCATTCTTTTTGTTGAAGACATCGAGAAATTTGTGATAGACTGCAGGAACAAGTTTTGAGGTTTCCGGATCAGACTGGATGGCCAGGAGAGGCGTAGTGGCGCATACTTGGTGCAAAACACAGTGTACCAGGCAGTAAGTTGAAGAGAAAAGGACCTCTCCTGTAAGCCAATTGATGCTGGGATTATGTGCCTTCAGCCAGGGCAAACCCAAGATGATGGGGAACATGGGTGACGAGATAACATCTAGACGTAGAAACTCATAATGGCTGGTAGAAGAAAGGCAGATGATGGGGACCATTCACTATATTACTGGGCCAGACTTGATACCAAAGCCATCAGCGAGGTGTACCACGAACCCTTGTTTTTTGGTACAAAGAGGGAGATTGTGCCGAGCTGCGAAACTAAAGTCCACAAAGCAGCTACCGGCTCCAGAGTCTATGATTGCAGAGACGGAAATGGTTTTCTCCGCAAGCTGTAGATGGCAAGGAAGGGTTAGGTGAACCCGGTCAGGTCCGGGTGGATGCATTGTGTGGAACCAGTTGATAGGGGATTGGTGTGGCTGTAAAGGACAGCTGCGCAGATAGTGACTTATCACCACAGTAGAGGCAAAGCTCAGAGTGCTGGCGACGAAGGCGTTCGGCTGCAGACAGAGGGGACCTCAAAAAACTTTTCTGAGAAGGAGCTTGGGGTGAGCTGGAGAGACAGTTAATGGCATTCTTGGATCTGATGAGGAGAGTCTCTGTGGGTTCTCTCAGACTGGCGTTCCCGTAACCGTCGGTCAATCAAAATGACAAGGTTAATCAGGTCCTCCAGAACAGGGGGTACTTCCACTCTGGCAAGTTCATTCTTCATGGCATCAGATAAACCAAGACGAAACTGGTGATGAAGGGCTGATGGATTCCACTCTGTATCAGTACTCCAGAGGCGAAAGTCTGTTACGTAATCCTCCACAGGTCTCTGCCCTTGCTGTAGTTTGCCAAGTTCTTGTTCAACAGTCTGCCTACAAAAGGGGTCAGCGTACAGCTGAGACATGGCAGAGAAAAGAGTCCATAGAGGTAAGGGCTGGATCAAGCTGCTCACGGAGCTAAAAGGCCCAGGATTGGGGCTCATCCAGAAGGAGGGAGATAACAGATCTCACCCTGACATCTTGCATGAAAGTTCTTGGGAGGAGAGAAAAATAAAATTTGCATGCATTACGAAAAGTCTGAAATTTCCTGTGATCTCCACAAAAGCGTTCGGGGATAGGCACTCGGGTTCAGGGATAGGGTAGGTTTCACTGGATATGTAGGCCTCCATCTGAGTGGCTACATCTGTAGCAGCAGAAGAACCTAAAAGTAGCAAAGTCTCTGCGTTGATTGGTAATCGATTTTCCATGCGACTTAGATCTGTTTGCAACTGTTGCACGATGTGCGTTATTGCAGAGATTGATTGCAAAAAGTCCTTGGGTGGAGAGGCCTCCCTTTCAGACTCCATTATTGGCTGACTGATACTGTCAGGGATCGGATGGGAGACTGATTTGGTGAGGTCGGCCTCTCTTATATCTCCTGTCCTGGCTCCACTGAAGACAGAGGAAGCCGAAGAACAAGAGGGACACGAGTGCCTGGAGCAGGAGGTCCCGGGAGAACAGCTTGGCAGGGTTCAGCGGCCTAGCGTAGACTGTGGTGAGCTGAGCAGGGGTAGGTAACAGCCAGGAAGGCAGGCGAGGGTTAACAGCAACCAGGAACATAGACAGGAGCAAGGTCTCAGGGATAGCCAGGTTCGTCAGCAGGTGAGGTACCAAATCATAGACAGAGTCAGAAACGGAGCTGGGTCAGAGATGGGTATTAGTACAGGGACAGAACACAGAGCCAAGGTCAAGAGCAAGCTGGGTCTAAATACTGGGAGGACACACAGGATCAGAGCAGGATTTAGGAACACAGCTGAAGATCAGTCAGCAAAGCACACAAGCCCAGACTCCCTTTGTGACGGTAGTAGAACATATCCCCGTCAAGCCTTCCCTTCTTCTCCCATAAAAGAAATCACCCAATATTCCCCGACTAGGAATATCCCTGGAATCGCTGAATAATCCACACCTGAGCCATGGCTTAATGCTGAATGTAACAGGACACACTTTATTGAAACTACACAGCACACTTTATACAGGATTTGGAACATCCCGCCCCCAACAACCGCTTTCCTATTGGTCCATTGTAAAGTATGCAGTCTTCACTCTGGTCCTCTTAAACCATGCAAATGAGGACTTGAAAATGTCTCCGCAGAGATTGGTCCCAATGCTTGAATAGCCTGAATATGTGTGGCCAGAAGCCTGTGATGTGTTTTCAGACAAAAGCCCCAGGGGGTCAATCAATGTACACAATAGCCAGCCACAGAACAATGGAGCCGTCTGGAGAATTGAGACAGGGCAGAAGTCATTTACACCTGATAATAGAAAGGCTTTAGATAGGGTTATCACACAATGGACAATGAGTATTTCTTCTGAGTCTATTGACCTGGCTGAGGTTCAGAATTAAATCTTCTGTAATACATGAATTAGCGAGGCACAGAAAACCTGACTCGCGCAAAAGTGGGACATGCATGAATGCGTCCTTGATGTCCAAGGACGCCAGAAAGTCCCCCGGATGGAGCACAGCTACCACCGAACTTAATGGTTTCCGACCGGAACTGCCCATCATTCACAAAGGCCTTTTAGGTGGATCGGAAGGGACCTATCTAGTACCCCAAAGATACCACCTCGCAGACCCACTAGTCGTAGAGCAGGGAGGTTCACCGAGCTGTTAACAGCAAAGTCGATCCCCCACATCAAAGACGGGCAGGGGAAGCTACATACAATGGCGGGTTCGGGTGCCGGCGCGATCGGCTTAAGCACCCAGGGATGGATCAGTCCCCCAGCTGAGCCTTTGTCAGCTCAGGAGATTTGCCTGCGGACCCTGACTGATGAAAATACCGCTTTGGTGTGGAAAAATAAGAACCCGGCCAATGACGGGGCCCAGTCCCCCTGGAGGCCTGAGGGAGGAGAGCGCTCTTCCATCCAGTGACATCCTTAATAATGTCTGTAACGGTCAGCACCGTTTACGATCTTCCATCAACCCAAGACAAGACAGCTTATCTGACACCCCGATAAACCAGCCGACAGGACCCGATCCATTCCCCCAGAATCACCTAGACACACACAGCTCTGGTTACTGGCTTCAAATGAATGAATGCTTTAATGGTACACTCTCAGCTTTTTATACAGTTCAAGCATGAAAGGAACAAAGAAATTCTCCACCCCCCTCATCACACACTGGGGCTTTAATACACCTTCAGATGGGCTAATTACTAATCAGTATCCAGACATTTCAGCGCCGGGCTAACATTTTTAACATGACCTAATTACTACACCTGAGAAGTCACATTCCACATTTTAGACAGACGTACCGTCTCCACATACAGCTTGACAAGTTCCATTCCAGCTGTTACACAAAACACATTCCTTTACTAAACATAATTGACATGCTAATTCAATACACCTGAAGAGAGACGTCTGACCTTTAGAGTCACAACACATATGTACACAATGAGAGGTCTTTCAGAAGCAGACTCAATTAGCATATCAACAGCCTTACACAATGGACAATGGAATATCTTAGGAGTCTATGAACCTAGTGTGGGTCAACATTAACCAACAACTTGTAATATCTCAAGATATCCTGAAATACATAAATTATCAGTAATGTCCCATCTCATGTAATTTATGATATAATTTCTCAGTTACCCTATGGCCCTATTGGACATAGGGTGACCCTAGACATAAGAGTCATTGGTGACGTTGGCACAGAAGCACCCCGCATCCCTTAAAAGTCTCTGGGTGTCACGGGCCATTCTGTTACAATGTCTTCCAGCGAGGGCCCAAAAGGTCTCCCATCCATAAAGGGTAAATCTGTCAGGGCGTATGTTAGAGGCCTGGCCAGCAGACCAAGATTCCAACCAGAGAAGGCGCCATCTCTAAAGCCAAAGCCCTGGATTTAAAGGGCACGGCATCCAGCGAAATATCACAGACATATACAAGGCCCTGGACCCGCTGGTCCGTTAGCCTAATAACTTCGGGAGAGTCGGCGCTCCTCCACTGTCTGGTGAAAAATGCTCACTCTGTGAGCGACTGGGATTCCAGGGTAATGGCCACAATAGGCCGCAGGGCAGACCCTAGCATGGTAGACATGGAACGGGTGAGAATTTCAGGTCTTCTCATTCAAAACCATACAATCGGTGGTGTCCCGCAATAGGGAGGGTGGTCACCTATACATGACAATTGGAGGGTCCACCACCAGAGAAGAAGCCCACTCTCTTAAAAAGGCTCTTCTCAAGGGGCACTGAGCCGCCAGGCGATGAGGGACTACAAAAGCCCTCAGTGGCTTTTCTCATTCCGCATCTTAGAAATTAGCAAAGAAGGGCACAAAAGTAAAAAACCTACACAGTGCGGCCTGATTTGTGTGATCCCCCCCAAAAAAAAAAGACAGAGCCCTCAGCGGAAACCCAGCTGCACTATCCAGCTACAGAGAGTCCCGTACAGCAGTGAGAAGCGCACCCCTAAGTGCTTTATCCTGCACCCCCAGGTATGTGGTCCATGGCTCCATTGACAGAGAATTCCACAGGGGATAACGGGGGGCACTCCTTTAACCCCCACATGTCCGAAGTCCACCCCCACCCTGGCAACAAAGTGTCCAGGACAAACAGTAAAAAAAAAAAAAACATCTGTGGGGATCTAATACCTGGGTATTAGGACACCCGCTGTAATCACAGTTATGTAGGGGAAGGACCAGATACTGACACCAAATAGAGCAACACATACACATAGTGTGTATGTATGACATGCAATTGTATTACACCACCAAAAAAGGAAGCTTCCAGGCCCTATTTAGGGCATCTCACCTATTGCTGCGCTGGCCGGGGGTACCCAGGGGACTCACCGAGGAGGAAACTGCCCAGCGCCGCCATCCGTCCACAGCACACGGTGTGTGGGGAGGATAAAAACCCGGTGAGGTAACTTGTGGCATCCGAAGGTGTGCGCTGTTTAGCACTAGGGATCAGGACTACCCCAAGATGGCCGCCGAACGTTCCGAAAGCGGTCCAAGAAAAAACGTCCGCAGCTACGGCTTAATGGCCGCCAATGGTAGTTTTCAATGCAATTGAAAACCACCCCAAAAATGGCACCAGAGCCAGCCGAATGGCGGCAAAACGCTGCATTTAAACAGTAAAAGCCTCAAAGGCTTTTAAAAGTGCAAAAAAAAAAAGAACACCACAACACAGAAAACCCCACAAAAACTCAGGCCAGACACAGTCCCCTTAGGAAAGCCCCCCACCTCAACAGCGGCAAATGTTTGCAGTGCAGCAGAGGGAAAGGAGCAGGGAAGGGAGGAGAAGAGGACCCCCGTACCAACCCACCTAAGCGGGAGGGACTGTACTTACCCATCCGAGCGAGGACTCGCTGACGCATTCCTGACAGACATACAACCGCAATGGAGGTAGCTGTCGGCCTGGTCCACTGTCAGTGAGAACACCACAGCCCAGTCATATGTGGACCTTGAAGCAAAGCTCACTGGCCACCCCCAGAGTCATGGGGTATGGTGTGGCAGACCCAGCCTCTTTGAAAAGGTGTGCCCACATTCGCTGGTCGGACTGAGCAGACTATAAGGATCTATATTATCCAGCCTGTCTCTCAGCCAACAGTTGAAAGAATATTCTTCAAGAAAAATTAAAAGAAAAAGAAAATAAAAGAAAATTTCTCCTCAGGGCGCTGGGCCCAAAGGGAGCCATACGTCCTTCTCCTTTGCTAGGCAGAACGAAACTGAGGCTGCATGCTGGAGTGAGGAGGGTTATGTCTGGAGGGACCGCCCCCTGGGTGGGGCTTTTCAACTCTTAAATGTAACATGTATTTAATGACCTAACGTGTTTCTGCCTAGTCCTCTCCTGTAAACAGGGAACATAACCCACTTGTCAAGATTTAAGGAGCTGTGTCGGTCCATGAACGATAAGAGAAATAAATGTAGGGCTTTTTCTCAGAGAGTAGGTGAAGGAACTCCCCCCTTCTGAGTCACCCCTTGTGTCTGTCTCCTACCCACCTCTGAATGCCGTTCCTTGCTTCCTCCTACCCACCTCTCAGTATTGCCCCATTTAGGGAACACAGATCCAAGTAAGCCAAGTAATTTGTACAGAATTTAACGATAATCATGGATCAACGACGATCCGTTGCACCACTAGGCTTCATGTTCACTGGCAGCTCCTGTCTGCGCCAGTGGAAAAACACAATACACGGCCTGACTGCGGCCAAAAGCGCCTAAACCCATGTTTAGGAGATGCTGTTAGTGTACATGAAGCCTAATGAAGACCCAATGCTTTATAATAATTAAAAGATCACTAGAGAACAATCAGTGTGGCAACCTTTGTGAGGATATATCCATCCCAAATGGGGAACAAAAAGTGCAGCGCTAAAAAATCTATGAAGATGCAGTCATACGCATATGACATGCAAAAGTGTAATCCAAGAAGGATAATGCAAAAATTGTGAGGCAATGGAAAAGGAAAACTGGAACATCACATAGTATACAAATAATACCAAATAAAGTCCATCAATGCGTTTTCAAACAGGTGAGTGCAAACATTGAACAGGTGCAATGGACAATGTGAGTGGTTCGTAGGTATGGGTCCCAATGACATTACATGCTGAACACCCCATACTATAATGATCATGTGATTTTATCTTTTTATTCTAAATAAAGCCTTCACAGGTTTATTTTTGATCTGCACCATTGGGAGCATTTCTTTTTTCGTTTCTATATATTCATACCTGCTGAGGTAATTCTTGAGCCTGGCCATTTCACCATCAGTCTTGTCCACTTGGGGTTCTGTTCCGGAGGAGAGATATCTGATCAGACTGGTTTCATACCTTAAACTGGAGTGACCACCCCTACAGAACTATCCGCAGAGAGCCCCGGGTCTGCTGAGACCACCATGCTTTGTCAGACTTGCTGTTAGTATTAACAAGTAAGTCCACCACAGCTGGTAAGAGTACCTATTTCCTTTACCTGATACTCTGAAGATTACTACAGACAAGCCATTGTGTTAACTCAATTGAACTGGCATCATGTGAGAAGTGTTTTAATCCATTCATTGGGAACCATACCTACGAACCACTCACATTGTCCATTGCACCTGTTCAATGTTTGCACTCACCTGTTTGAAAACGCATTGATGGACTTTATTTGGTATTATTTGTATACCGTACTATGTGATGTTCCAGTTTTCCTTTTCCATCACCTCACAATTTTTGCATTATCCTTCTTGCATGTCATATGCGTATGACTGCATCTGTATAGATTTTTTTAGCGCTGAACTTTTTGTTCCCCATTTGCTATCGACTTTGTTTGTTTATGTGCTGGCCGCTACACCGTTAATTTTGCATTCTTTTAACATTTATGTTTATTAGCTAGCGCAGTTGTTCCCCCCCCCCCACATTGATATATCCATCCCGACCGAATGATGCACCTACAATAGACCAGTCGGAAGCAATCAATTGTATCAGATATTAACCACTACCCACCTGCCACATGTACATTTGCGTCAGCAAAATTACTCGGCTGCGCAAAGGGAACGTTCCTTTGAAATTTTCCACCATGTAGGCGTGCGCCCCTGACGCGAGCACCGGGACCGTGCCAGCGGGACCCGCGGACTTGATGTCCGCCAGTGTTCCGCAATCATGTCATGGAGCTGCAGAACAGGGAGATGCCTAGTGACAGGACAGTAATCTACTGCTCCCTGTCATCGGGAGCAGTGATCACTGTCATGTCACTCGTAGCCCAGCACCCACATAGTTAAAATCACTCCCTAGGACACACTTAACCCCTTCCTCACCTCCTAGTGGTTAACCCCTTCTCTGCCAGTGTCATTTACACAGTAATAAGTGCATTTTATAGCACCGATCGCTGTACAATGGTCCAAAAATAGCGTCAAAAGTGTCCAATGTGTTCGCCATAATGTTGCAATCATGATAAAAATCGCAGATTGCCACCATTACTAGTAAAAAAAAGTATATATAATAAAAATGCCACAAAACGATCCCCTATTTTGTAGACCATATGGCCCGGATTCACGTAGCACTTACACCGACATATGTCGAGATACGCCGTCTTTGCGCCGATTCCCAAAGCTAGATACGTCAAAAAATAAGGCTTCAGCCGCCCAACGTAACTTTCCTATGCTGGCGTATCGTGGGCGCATAGTTACGCTGGACGCATCTGGCATTCCCATTTTAAATATGCAAATGAGTAAGATACGCCGATTCACGAACGTACTTGCGCCTGGCGCATGTTTAAAGCGAGTTGTGTATGGGTTACGTCCGGCGTAAAGTTATTCCTCATATAGGAGGCACAGCCCATGCAAAGGTATGGACCAGGGAACGAACACTGTCGATTTAATGTAGTACGTGAATAGGGCTGTGCGCGTAGGTTATATTCACGTCGTAGGCAGTGTCTTGACGTATCTTGGCCAGTTATTTAGACGTGATTGTGAGCATGCACAGTTCATTTTTTGAAGCTCAGCCCATCATTTGCATGGGGTCACGCTTCATTTAAATGTTACACGCCCACTTCCACCTACTTTGACTTACGTCAGCTTACGCCGACAACTATACGCTACACCGGCACAACGTTGAGAGCATTTGCTTTGTAAATACCATGCTTGCCTCTCAACGTTGCGTCAGCATAGTGTAAAGAAGATACGCTACGCCGGCAGAAAGATGTGCCGAGGTACGTGAATCTAGCTGTATAACTTTTGCGCAAACCAATCAATATACGCTTATTGCGATTTTTTTTTAGCAAAAATATGAAGAATACATATCGACCTAAACAGAGAAAACATTTGTATTATATATATATATATATATATATATATATATATATATATATATATATATATTTTAGGGATATTTATTATAATAGCAAAAAGTTAAAAAAATTGCTTTTTTTTTTCAAAATTGTCGCTCTTTTGTTTATAGCGCAAAAAAATTGTCTTTTTTGTACTCACAGTAAAATCCTTTTGTCTATTGTCCATGGACGGACACAGCTCCTTAAATCTTGACAAGTGGGTTATGTTCCTGTTGATAGTAGAGGACTAGGCAGAACATGTTAGTTATCTTAAAACATGCAACTTTAACAGAGTTGAACAGCCCCGCCCAGGGGGTGATCCCTCCGGTCAGAACCGCTCACCCTGCATAATGCAGCTCAGTTCGTCAAAAAGCAGTACAAACTTAAAAAGGAGGGGTGGGTGTTGTGTCCGTCCATGGACGACAGAGAAAAGGATTTTACGGAGAGTACAAAAAATCCTATTTTCTCTTATCGTCCATTGACGGACACAGCTCCTTAAATCTTGACAAGTGGGACGTCCCCAAGCAGTGTCAGAAAAAATGAGGGGTGGGAACAGTAATCAAAAACCAACTTCACCACAAACAAGCAACGGAGGAGTTGCAAACTCAAACAGCCGCCTGCAAAACCCTGCGGCTGAAGGAATCATCTGAAGATGCACCCACATCAACCTTGTAAAATTTGGAAAAAAATCTTTTCACACCTGTGTAACAGACGCTTGTTGTCAGAAAGCCCAGGAAGCACCAATTTCCCTGGTCGAATGTGCCGTGACAGGGAAAGGAGGCGCCCGCCCAGTAAGGGCATAGGGCCTGGATTACGGTCTGCCTGATCCACTGAGAAATGGCGGCCCTTGAGACCACCAGGCCCTTCTGTGGACCAGATACCTGCCACAAACAGTGAGTCTGACCTCCGGAATGTAGCCGTAGCAGACAGGTACACCTGCAGAGCGCGTACCATGTCCAAGGTATGTAGAACAGCCTCTTTGGGATGCGACGGTCGAGGACACAAGGACGGAAGTACAATGTCCTCATTCAACTCAGAAACAAGTCTGACAGATGTAATGGCTACTAGAAAAACCACTTTCTGAGATAGCGTCAAGAGAGGAATTTCTCTGATGTTCTCAAAAGGAGGCTCCCGAAGAGCCGAGAGCACCAGATTCAAATCCCCTGGAAGAAGCAATGGTCTAATCGGGGGAAGCACATGTCGAACCCCCTGCACAAAAGTACCTACCAGTAAGTGGGTCGCCAAGGGTCATTGAAAGAAAACAGCCAAGGTGTCACTGTCACTACCGTGCCAAACGGACAGCGAGGTGTGGTCATGCCCCAGATGGCTCTGGGTGGAATTGAACCCAGAACCTCCCCGTTGCTGCTCTGGGTCTTTTCCTTTGAGCCACTTCTCAGTTGATATTCTGCTTGCTGTCAGTTGGAGCCTTGTTCTGAACTATGTGCTGATTGCCTGATCTCCCTACTATCTGCACTTGTCTATCCTAGTCCAACTGAGGCAGGTTTCCTAATCAACCAGGGTATAAAGCCCTGCCTCACTATGAGGGAGGCGTCGGTTCATTGTTCTCTGATCATCCTGTCTGTGCCAACGGTTCCTGTGGTTATCTTCAGCTACAAGATTGACCCCGGCTTCTGATCTTTTTGGCTTATGTACCCTGGAATGCTGCTTTCTCCTGCCCTTTGACCCCGGCCTGTACTTTCGGACTTTCCCTGCCTTCTCCAGCCCTTGACCCACGGCTTGTAACCCGTCTGCTTAGCTACAAGACTGACCCCGGCTTCTGACCTTACTCTGAATTCTGGAATCCTGGGCCCGGCTATACTTGACTATTCTTGGCTAATCCCTATTTGGCCCCCGTGCACAGACTCACAGCCCAGGTAGTGTCTTACCTTATTACCGTGGGCACCTGCAAGGGTGAGCTTACAAGTCTGCAAAATGGCCTCCCCTCAAGGTGAGCCCTCACACAAGGCTGAAATCTGTCCCTTAATGGTGCTCAAGGCAAGTTTCTGATCCACTCCACGCTGTAAAAACAGCAAGACCCTGGAAACCGAATACGTCCGTGGACGCCACTCCATCTCCTTGCACATAGAGATGTAGGCCTTCCAAGTGCGATGATAGCTCTTCCGTGAAGAGGACGCGCCCTCAGCATGGTTGAAGTGACCGAATCAGACAGACCTCGGTCCCTTAGCACCTGGTTTTCAATAGCCATGCCGTTAAAGCCAGCGACTGTAAAGCAGGATGAAGTATGGGACCTTGAGACAGATGGTCCTCCCGCATTGGCAGCCGCCAAGGTGCTCCCGCCACCAAGCGCACAAGGTCAGTGTACCAGGGATGCCGGGGCCAATCCAGAGCGATTAGAATCACCGGGATCCCCTCTGTGTTCACTCTGCGGAGCAGACGAGGAAGCAACTTTAGTGGGGGAAAGGCATAAATTAGCCGATACTGACCCCACAGGGCCACCAACGCGTCTGCCCAGGGGTCTCTGGACCTGGCCACGAACCTTGACACCTTGCGATTGAGTCAAGAGGCCAGAGCATCAACGTCCAGTGTGCCCCACCTTCAGCAAAGGAGTTGAAACACCTCCGGATAACGACCATTCCCCCTGATCCAGCATCTGGCAACTTAGGTAGTCCGCCCGCCAGTTTTCTACACCCGGAATGTAAACGGCTGACAGAGCCGGGACGCTCCTTTCCGCCCACCGCAGGATGTGAGCAACCTCCAATGATGCAGCAAAGCTTCTTGTTCCCCCATGATGGTTTACATAAGCCACCGCCGTGGCATTGTCCGACTGGATCCTGATTGGACGTCCTTGTAGCCTCTGCGACCACGAGGCGAGGCATAGCCTGATCGTTGGAAGATCTAGTACATTGATTGGCAGGCGAGATTCATCCGGAGTCCAGCTACCCTGGGCCGACTGGACCCCCCAGACTCCCCCCCCCCCCCACCTGTGAGGCTGGCGTCCATCTTGATCACAGTCCAATGGAAAGGAACAGGGGTAGGAGGGGAAAGGGCGACAGAGAGCAGGGAAAGGGAGGACAGGAGAACCCCTTAATCCCGGGAATGCCCAACTGTTCCATCCTGCCGAGGCAGGAGGACTGTACTTACCCGTCCTTGCTGGCGCATCCCACAACCGACCCACAACCGATGGTACGGAAAAGCTGTTGGCCTGGTTCACTGTGAGTGAGACAACAGCAGCCCAGTCATATTTGGACCCCGGAGCATATGCTCACCTGCCACCCCTGGAGCCACGGGGTATGTCGTGGCCAACCCAGCACGTAGCTAAGGTCTGCTCACGCTCAATGGCCCAACTGGGGGGACTACAAGGATCTATAATATGCAGCCTGTCACCCAGCCGGCAGTTGATAGAAGAATCGCAAAAATAAAATAAATAAAAAATGTCTTCAGGACCGTGGGCCCAAAGGAAGCCAGGTCTACCTCCTCTGCTAGGCAGGAAAAAAATGAGCTGCATGATGCAGGGTGAGGGGTTATGACTGGAGGGACCGCCCCTGGGCGGGGCTGTTCAACTCTGTTAAAGTTACATGTTTTAAGATAACTAATGTGCTCTGCCTAGTCCAGTGTTTCTCAATTCCAGTCCTCACGCCCCCCCCAACAGGTCATGTTTTCAGGATTTCCCTCAGATGAAAAGGCTGTGGTGATTACTAAGGCAGTGAAACTGATCAAATCACCTGTGCAAAATAATGGAAATCCTGAAAACCTGACCTGTTGGGGGGGCCTGAGGACTGGAATTGAGAAACACTGGCCTAGTCCTCTCCTATGAACAGGAACATATCCCACTTGTCAAGATTTAAGGAGCTATGTCCATCCATGGATGAACGTCAAGGCAATAAATCCAAAATGACACATTTTTTGAAGCATTCAGCCTCTGTCATCGTATTGGGAATTTGCTCGATGACCCAGACTGAAGGACCAGTGGTAGATTTTTTATGGTGATGGACAAAATGCCGGGGGACGCTGTGCATATCCTTACCACCCTCGATAGGCAACGTTTTGGCCAGCATCGACGACTTAAGAGGGCAAATAGTTTGTCCAACATAAATCAACCCACAAGACCATATACAACACAGTTGGATGAACAATTGTAGAAATGGTCCAGTGGATAAGTTCCAGCAGCAAAAGGGTTGTTTGCTGTGTAGGACAAACGGACAAGTTTTGCAGCTGGCTTTTTTGCATTGGAACATGCCAACCAAGGGTATGAGCAGGGTGGGTTTTATTTTTTAGGCTGGGAGCTTTGCGACAAGTAATTCTGGGTGCTGATGGAAGAATGGTTTTGAGAAGGGGGTCCTGTTGTAGCATATTACAGTGGGTGCTTAGTATGTTTTCAATTTTATTTATTTTTTTAATTAAAAGGTAGTGATAAATCGCATAGAATGGTCTATTTTGTCTTTATCTTTTTTGACTGTTTTGCCTTTTGAGTAGTAGTTGCATGCTTAGGTTTATCAATTCTGTCAGATATTCTTTATCTGCAAATAATTTTTTTAGGGGGAATGCTTAAAGTATTATAGTCAGTATCTAAGATGTAGTTCTGCCGTAGATGACAGAACTGACCCTTTGGTATGTTTTGTGTCCATTTAGGGTAATGGCAACTCTTATAGTGAAGGAAAGAGTTGCCAGCCGTAGGTTTGGTGCAACTCTTGGCAGTGATGGCCTCGCCAGCATGACCCAATTCTAGGTCTAGAAATGCCAGGCTGGAAGAGTCAAGGACATGGGTGAAAAATAGGCCGAAGGGGTCTACAAATTGAGGAATCAGATAATGGGGCCCGTCCCAGTAGGCAAAAAGGTCATCAATATACCGGCCAAAAAAGATAATGTTAGCAGCATATGGGTTGTTTTTTGTGAGATATGATTCTTTTCCCAATAGCCCATGGCTAGGTTGACATAGGATGGTGCAAAGTAGGCTCCCATGGCGGTCCCCTTAATTTGCAGGTAGAACTCGCCATGAAAGTCAAAATAGTTGTGGGTAAGACAAAAATTGGTGGCCTCCAGGATAAATGCAGCTTGTCTGGGGTTAATAAGGGGGTCCTGAGCCAAGAAAAATTCTAAAGCGAATAATCGAAAGTGATGTGGAATGGAGGTATAGAGGGACGAAACATCTAAGGATAACCACATATAGAAGGGTTCCCACTTGTAGGATGCAGGTGATTCCAGGAGATGTAAGCCATTTCTAATATAAGATGGTAGCTGTTGAACAATGGGTTGTAGGTATAGGTCATATATACAAACAAGGAATATGTAAAGGGGAGTTTTGATTGCTGTAATGTTTAAGCAAAGAAAGAAGGTTCAATTATAGAGGAGAGGCTGTGCATATCCTTACCACCCTCGATAAGTCGTCGATGCTGGCCTAAACGTTGCCTAAGAGGGCAAATGGTTTGTCTGACATAAATCAACACACAAGGGCAGGTAAGACCATATACAACAAAGTTGGATGAACAATTGTAGAAATGGTCCAGTGGATAAGTTCTGCCCTTAGAGCAAAAGGATTTTTTGCCGTGTTTGACAAATGGACAAGTTTTGCAGCAGGCCTTTTTGCATTGGAACATGCCAACTAAGGGTACGAGTAAAGTGAGATTGGGGGTGACCTGGTTACTTTTGAGTTTGCTCTGGGCGATTTTATTTTTTTAGGCTGGGAGCTTTGCCGGAAGTCCACAAAAACCCCACTTCCCCTCCTGGCAGGCCCATTGTAGCTGCCATGGATAGTATCACCACTGGTTTCAGTCAATACATTGACCTATACCTACATTTAGAAATACATAAGAACCTCCCCCAACCTAATCAAGGGTGGCTGAAATCAGCTTATGATACATTGGTCTCTTTATAGACAGACAGTGGTACACCAGCGAACAACCAGTCCACTGAGTACGTGTTGGTGACCAACACACAAGGACAAATACAAACATAAAACAACAGTAAAAACAGGTGTCCGGACGTAGGTGTACGCACTGATTGGAGTTTCCAGCGGTAATGCACCGCAATGAATTAACAATCAAATATGAATAATTGGGAACAAAATCCAATGAGTGCGTTCCCGCGGGGAATGGAAATAGCAGAGGATGGTGTCAAGGGGGACTGGGGCAGCAAAACCCCGTGGCTATGAGGCCGGCATCATCAGAAGTGTGGGTACTAGTAGTAGTAAAAGTCTCAAGTATGGAGGATGATTATGGGTTGCTGGTAAATCAACAATAGTTCAAAAACATGGAACTTGGTGATCCACTAGGGTGTCTGTATGGAATAAGGTTATGAATAAGACACACATTAAGCAAAGATAAAGGTAGTCCGTTGTTTGTAGCTAGTTTCCTTGTACAAGATATCTCTCCAGAAAACTCTGCGATACAGCTCTGATGTGAGCTTTTCAGAAGTCCCTGTATAAACCAGGTGTATGTCACCTTACCGTGTCCGCCGTTATAGGGATGAAGTAACTTGTGATTTCTTTGTTCACGGTGGTGGCTTAAGGGGTTTTCCGTGTGTCACGGGGAGAAAGGTGCTCCAGTTGTATGGTTGTAGCCAGAGAGGTATGAAGGCGAGCGTGTGCACCGCCTGTCCCCCCAGGGGGGGTGTGTCTGGTATACGAGCAGCTGCCGGCTTCTGGTGTCTCCGTGCTGCGTCTCCTATTCCCAAGTGCTCCGGGGAGTCAGACACTCTGCCGTCCGGGACCCATGACGTCAACGCGTTTCGCTGGACGTAATCGCGTAGCTTCTTCTGGACGATAGGGGGGTTGACGTGCATCGCTCCTTAAGTATTCCGTCGATGCGCGCCCCCTCACGGATAAAGTTTTATTTAAAACGTTTTTTTATTATTATTACGGAGTTAGACTAACGGGTTCCGTCCCCGTGTGTCGGCAACAGTATCTTATGTCCACAGGCAGTCCGACCCAGCTTCTATTCCTGGAGATAAGCATGTAGCTAAGTGGAGTGGGTTGATATGAATGGCTAATTTTTAAGTGACACCACTGCTATTTCAATTGAATAAGTAGAAATACATATGCTAGTAGAATAGTAGAACCTTACAGAGAGGGAGCAGTGGTTGACTCAATTTTAAGAGGATGGGGGAAGGGGAGAGAGAAAGCAAAATCATTACATAAAAAAATTCTATGCATGGATATAGGTCGGGATTTTTGGTAGATTGTTACGTTTATTTAAATATAGATTAAAGTAACCCACGATCTTTCACTGTCTAAACTGTTCTTGTAATAAAGATGACAGTTAGTAAAGGGATCCTTGATGGTCGTTAGTACGAGATGATAGATAAAAACAATTATGTATATATGAACAAAGATGTGAAAACAACTGTTTTAGTTAGAGGGTTCAGCTTGTAGGTTTGTTTCACAATACATCACACTTTTTGTGTCAAGGAGGTCACAACGGGGGAGGGGGGGAAATAGTTTGTTTTTCATAGGAAGGACTGGAGATTCATTTCCACATTCATTCCTATGGGGGCCAGGGATTTAAGGGTGAAGATCCACCATTTTTCTTTCTGTAGTAGAATTTTATCAAAGTTGCCTCTTCTGGCCGACAATTTAAGTACATAGATTCCCTTTACTTTTAACCCATCGGGTTTCCCTCCATGGTATTCTGCAAAATGTTTCGCTACAGGGCTTTCGTATGGTTTTTCAGGGTTCTTTCCTTTTTCTATATCGCGCAGATGTTCTCCGATTCTTACCCTCAATTGTCTCTTCGTCTTCCCAATGTAGATTTTATGGCAGGGACAGGTTAACATGTAGATGACCCTCTCCGTAGAGCAATTGATCAGGTCTCTGATTACGTATTCTTTTTGTTCTAGGGCGTCTTTGAATGTTCCTGTTCGCTCTACAAATGGGCATATTTGGCACCTAGAACATGCAAACATTCCCGTACTTCGTGGGTAGTCCGATAACCAGGAGGTATTTTGTTGCTTGATAAATTCAAATTGAATGAGGATATCTCCTAGGTTTTTTTGTTCTTCGTGCCACCATCTTAGGGGCTTCACCTACAATTTTTGCTAGAGTCCTATTACCAGTCGAACGCTCCAGTGCTTCTCTAGAATTTTCCTCACATTGCCCCATTGGGGTCCATATGTGGTGATCATTCTCACTGGTCCTGATATTTCATTCCTTGAAGGTTCCTTTTTGTCAGTTGAAAGTAGACTACTTCTTTGTGCAGCTTTAAACTTAGCCAGTTTAATCTGTTTATGGGAGTAGACCCTTTCTCGGAACCGTTGATATAGTTCTTTACTCTCCGCATAGTAAGTTGAGGGTTTAGAGCAATTACGTTTGATCCTTATAAATTGGCCCGTGGGGATGCCGTTCTTTTGCCATTGCGGGTGGTGACTGTCCGCCCGCAATAGAGTGTTGGCAGCCGTTTCCTTACGAAAGGTTCTTGTGGTTATTTTCCCATTGTTTTTGCCAATTTTCAGGTCAAGAAAGGAAATTTGTGTTTTATCACAAATATATGTCAATCGTATATTGCGATCATTGATGTTAAGTTCAGTGATGTAGTCGTGGAGGGCTTCAATGCTACCCGTCCAGATTACAAATACATCATCGATGTACCTCAGCCATGTATGGGCGTGGCTGAGGTACTCTGGAGAGTTGTAGATCACCTCTTCCTCCCAAAGGCCAAGGTGTAGGCAAGCATATGCCGGGGCCCAGGCTGCGCCCATCGACGTACCCTTGATTTGTTGGTAGTAATGAGACGCAAATTAAAAAAAGTTGTTGGTAAGGGCAAATTCGAGGAGGTCACATAGAAATTAATTTTGATGACCTAACAAGGGATGGTATTTGTCCAAGAATATTTTGACTGCTCTAATCCCAGATATGTTTGGGATGGATGTATATAGAGATTCAACATCTATACCAACAAGCCATGCTTCATCTTCGATCTCAATAGTTGCTATTTTCGAGAGGACATCGCGTGTATCTTGCACATATGATTTTAATTCGTAGACCATGTCCTTCAGGAGGAGGTCCAAGTAAGTCCCCACTCTATCTAGTGGGCCATGGATGGCGGACACAATCGGTCGCCTCAGCGGCGTCATCAAGTTTACTGTTAAGTTGCCTTACCAAATTAGGGAAGGGATCCCCTTCTAGTCTTCGATATGTGTTTGTGTCCCCAAGGAGTCGTTTCACTTCCTCTTCATAGTCAGTCTCGTCCATGAGTACGACATTGCCTCCTTTATCACTTCTTTTAATTCTTTCATAGCCTGGCGTTCTTTTTGGGGCATGTTGTCGTGATTTTTAGTCTTCCATGTGATCTCTTCAAGGTCTTTTTGTACCAGCTCAAGGAAAATATTAAGCCATTTGTTTTTATTCAAAGACGGCATATTCAGAGATTTTATGTTAAGTTTTACTTGTCTTCCCATTATGGGGTTCTCTGTTTCATGAGATTCATTCTCTTCTAGTAGAGCTTCCAGTATTAGTAAGGCTTGTTGATCATCATGGTCTAGCTGAGGTTCCTGTAGTGTTTCTGTTGAATCGCGTTAATATAAGGATTTAAAGAAAACTTATAGAAGCTGGGTCGGACTGCCTGTGGACATCAGATACTGTTACCGACACACGGGGACGGAACCCGTTAGTCTAACTCCGTAATAATAATAAAAAAACTTTTTAAATAAAACTTTATCCGGGAGGGGGCGCGCATCGTCGGAATACTTAAGGAGCGATGCACGTCAACCCCCCTATCGTCCAGAAGAAGCTACGCGATTACGTCCAGCGAAACGCGTTGACGTCACACCCCCCCTGGGGGGACAGGTGGTGCACACGCTCGCCTTCATACCTCTCTGGCTACAACTATACAACTGGAGCACCTTTCTCCCCGTGACACACGGAAAACCCCTTAAGCCACCACCGTGAACAAAGAAATCACAAGTTACTTCATCCCTATAACGGCGGACACGGTAAGGTGACATACACCTGGTTTATACAGGGACTTCTGAAAAGCTCACATCAGAGCTGTATCACAGAGTTTTCTGGAGAGGTATCTTGTACAAGGAAACTAGCTACAAACAACAAACTACCTTTATCTTTGCTTAATGTGTGTCTATTCATAACCTTATTCCATACAGACACCCTAGTGGATCACCAAGTTCCATGTTTTTGAACTATTGTTGATTGATTTTTTGGAATCCACTACAAATAGGACCACACAATGATTCAATTTACCAGCAACCCATAATCATCCTCCATACTTGAGACTTTTACTACTACTAGTACCCACACTTCTGATGATGCCGGCCTCATAGCCACAGGGTTTTGCTGCCCCAGTCCCCCTTGACACCATCCTCTGCTATTTCCATTCCCCGTGGGGACGCACTCATTGGATTTTGTTCCCAATTATTCATATTTGATTGTTAATTCATTGCGGTGCATTACCGCTGGGAACTCCAATCAGTGCGTACACCTACGTCCGGACACCTGATTTACGGTTTTAGGTTTGTATCTGTCCTGTATCTGGTCACCAACACATACTCAGTGGACTGGTTGTTCACTGGTGTACCACTGTCTGTCTATAAAGAGACCAATGTATCATTAGCTGATTTCAGCCACCCTTGATTAGGTTGGGGGAGGTTCTTATGTATTTCTAAATGTAGGTATAGGTCAATGTATTGACTGAAACCAGTGGTGATACTATCCATGGCAGCTACAATGGGCCTGCCAGGAGGGGAAGTGGGGTTTTTGTGGACTTCCGGCACCCACTGGAATATTCTAGAACAGGACCCCCTTATTCAAAACCATCAGCACCCAGAATCGCTTATCGCAAAGCTCCAGCGTAAAAAAATAAAATCGCCCAGAGCAAACTCAAAAGTAACCAGGTCACCCCCAATCCCACTTTACTCATACCCTTAGTTGGCATGTTCCAATGCAAAAAAGCCTGCTGCAAAACTTGTCCATTTGTCAAACACGGCAAAAAATCCTTTTGCTCTAAGGGCAGAACTTATCCACTGGACCATTTCTACAATTGTTCATCCAACTTTGTTGTATATGGTCTTACCTGCCCTTGTGTGTTGATTTATGTCGGACAAACCATTTGTCCTCTTAGGCAACGTTTAGGTCGACAACTTATCGAGGGTGGTAAGGATATGCACAGCGTCCCCCGGCATTTTTCCGATCACCATAAAAAATCTACCACTGGTCTTTCAGTCTGGGTCATAAAGCAAATTCCCAATACGATGACAGAGGCTGAACACTTAAAAAAAAAAAAAGGATGTGCATTTTGACGTTCTCTCGCCTGGTGGCCTAAACGAAGGGATAGAAAAAGTGACTGTATTATAGCAATCTATGAACTAGTCATTACTACTCATTATTGGATTTTATATGGTATTACTTTTCTTATCGATCAATTCACTCATTATTTATACATCTTTGTCATTTTTTTTTACTGCATGTATATATATTATACAGTATATATGTATATATATTTATCTCTTGTTTTTTATAATGGGGGTGGCGGGTTAGTTTCCCCAGTGAGTATATGGTAACCCTAGAGGTAGTATGATCTTATGCCCAGCCCCCCCCCTTTTTTTTTCTTCATCTTTCCCTGCATTTTTTTCCACCCCATGTCCATGAATATTGATAATGATTTATAGTTCACCTACATAGTATTAATCTAGTTGATTAACTAAATTCATTGATTTAATATATGTCATTGGTTTACCTGAGATGCATCATCATTAATAACCTACCTCACAATGATACTGATTGATATTGTATAACTATCCTTCATAATGTATAGTATTTTTTATCATTTAATCCCATTCCCACCATCTAGTTCCCCTGCATTTATTTTCCTTCATACAGCATATATTTTAGACGAACCCTTTTACCCAGTAATTCTTCATCATATTTATTTACTTAATTTGCATTGTTTTTTAAATGTTAACTTCCCCCTGAATTTTTATTCATTCATTTTCATTCCATTCTGGCCCCGCCCCGTCAGCCTATGAATGTCCCATCCAGCTCTCACACACTCTGTGCTTAAAAAGAAGAGGTGCAGCCATCAATGGCTTGCTAGCTTCGAAACATGTCGCATGTGTGTGATGTTATTGCCGGGCGCTGTGCTGTGAGGCTCTCCTATGTCTCGTTTCCACTGAGCGGATCGGTACGCTATTTTGGGCGTTTCCATTATAAAAGCGTGCCATAAAACCTAACTGTACCACACCATTCAGGGTCCCGCTTCAGATGTGGGGCCATAGAAAATGGAACGGTACAGTTAGGGCGGATCTACTGGCTTCACACGGTACATTCCATTGATTAGTGGACAGAAAACATCAATGCCGACGTCAAAGCAAAGCGCCAAACAATCACCACGTCGCCTTTCAGTCCATATAAAGGAGAAGGCTGCAAGCAAACAACAGCAGGGTCTGGTTATCTGAGGAACTATCTACTTTTTTCAGCAAAAATTGGTGATAGCATTATTCAGAGTGAGCTTGATGGATCAGTGAGAAATGAAAAGGTGTACAAAGATATTTCTCAGCGGATGGCAGCCGAGGGATTTGAAAGGATGTCGGGTCAGTGTAGGGCAAAGCTTAAAAAGCTTAAAAGCACAATATAAAAAAATTAAGGATGCCAACAGCCGTAGTGGAAACTGTCCGACTACTTGGAAGTGGTACGACGCCATGGATGCCATTTCCAGTCATCGGCCAGCAAACCAAGGCAGGGAGGGAGGTCTGGACTCTGCAACTGTAATTCTCTAATCCATGGTATCCCCTTTGGTAAGTGTTTTTCTTTAACTTGGCATAGGATATCGCTCTGCTAGCCATTTAAAAAAAAAAATATTATAACCATATGTTTATTTTCAGAAACAGTTGATGACTCTCCAATGATGTGTCAAACTTTTCAGATGATGGACCTTCAACGTCTTTCAGCAGCACCAGTAGTATTTCATCAAGCCAACCACGGAGTAGCCAACCACAGAGTACGCCCAATGCACCCCAGCACAATGGTAAGACATGATGATACTAGAGAAATTTTTAATTGTGCATTTTCTTAAAGAAAATCAGCAGTGGGGCAGAAGTGCAGGGGGTACAGTGGTGGAAAAGATGGGAAGGGGGGTTCAGCAGTGGGGCAGATGTGCAGGGGGTACAGTTGTGGTAGAGATGAGAAGGGGGGGTTCAGCAGTGGGGCAGAAAAGCAGTGCTGTGTATTGGTGGAGCAGATGAGCCGGGGAACAGAGGTGGGCCAGTCAATCAGTATGGTACAGACTAGTGGTGCAGATGAGAAAGGGGCTTACAGTAGTGGTTTGACTGATGTTACCAAAAACAATATTTTGGTCTTTTGTATATTACAGGTGAAAGGAGACAGTTGCAGTTGGATCTGCGCACAGTCATGGAGGATATGCGGGCAGCTGGAAAGAATGGATAACCTTTCAGAGAGGCAGTTTCAGGCACTGCGTCAGGATGCACAGGAAGCAGAAATCGCCAGGCAGCAGATGAAGCAGTTGGCTACCTTTAACCAGGCCTTCCTCGGTGTCCTTGGTCAGCTTGTTCAAAGTGCTTGGAGCCAGTCGTCAAACCCAGGTCACCACCCAGACAGTAGTGCCTTTCATGCAGCACAGGATCTGTACTCAAGTTTATGTTTAAAAATTTTTTAATTAAAGGGGGTTTTAAAGGTTAGATTTTATTTTCTAAATAGGTTATTTTAAGCTAGTGCATTGTTGGTTCCCCTACCCCCTCCCTCGACCTCCCCTCCAAATGTTTTTTTTCTCTGTCTGAACTTCCCACCTCCTGTGCCCCCTCAGCTATCTGAGCTGTGTTTAGTCAGTCAGAACAGCTTACTGAGGGGGCGTGGCCTGGACATGGCCGTGTGAAGCAGTGTTTTCTTTGAGCTACCGGCCTGAGCCCTCCGTTACCGGCTCCAGAGCTACTAATTCCAGGCATGCAATCACAGAAAAAGCAGAAAAAGAGAGGCGACTGGGATTCCCTCTCAGACACCCTGGAACACTCCGGTCGGTCGACCCCTGGGTCACTGCCAGATCATACCACTATGGCATCCCCCTCACAGTCCCCCGCCAGATCAGGACATTCGGGCCCTGTTGCAGGCCCTCCCCACAAGAACCGACATGGAGGCCCTCATCCTGAAGTTGGAGGAAACCCACCGTCGAGACTTCCAGGAGGTTAGGGAGGAAGTCTCCACCCTGTCGGAGCGCGTAACTACAGGCGAGACATTACTTACCGCGCTGGAGCTCCGGGTCACGGGGCTGGAGAGATCCAGAGACCAGCACCGAGACGCGGCGATCGCCCTCCAGCTACACCTGGAGGAGGTCAAGGACCGGAGCCGACGGAACAACCTGAGGCTCTGGGGGGTACCGGAGACGGTGGAGGCGGAGGTCCTGGGGGAGAAAATACGGTGGAAGTGGAAATAGACAGGGAGCATAGGGCCCTAGGCCCCAGGTCGGCCGACCTGGACAGACCGCGTGATGTGGTATGTAGACTCCTGCGCTATACCCAGAAGGAACGGATCCTGCGTCGGGCGTGGGAGCAGAGAGGTACTTCTGGGGGATGCCCAGGTTAAAATTCTTCCTGATCTCTCCAGAGCGACCTTAAGACGCAGAGCTATGCTAAGGCCTATTTTAGACCTAGCGAAACAAAGAGGGTTTACCTACAGATGGGGATATCCGTTATCGGTCACTTTCCAAAAGGACGGATCCGCCTTCACCTTGCAGACCCCAGCGGACCTTCCGGCTCTCTTCGGATTCCTGGAAGCGGAGCAGATTGAAGTACCGAACTGGCTGCAGCTGTTACCACGATCCGCCGGCAGATCGGGCCCCTCCACATATAGAGCTGCGGCACAACCCAGACAGCAGAGGGCTAACAGGAGACGCCAAAGAGCACCATCTGGAGACGAGAGACGCGAGTAGGCCTGTGGCCAGCATCCTCTAAGAACGGCTCCCTACCCCCATGAGACCCCCACCTTGCCCCTCCTATGCTTGTCAGGTGCCATTCGCCCGGCGAGGCGATCAGAGGACAGCAGAGAACAGGGCAAGCTCCTTAACCTTCCGGACCTCAAGCTAGAGCTATTTGCTGTACCTTGGATCAGGGTTGGGGACATGACGGGAGGTGGCGGGGGAGATGAGACTTACACTGTCTCACATGGTGATGCAGCTGCTATGTGTGGGTCTTGTTGGGGGGGGGGGGTGAAGACTTCTGCAGGATCCTTGTTTCCTGGACTAAGAGGGAGATTATCTACTAATCAGGTTTGGTTTACTATTGTGCTTAACGGATTCCCCTCCCTGTCAGAGTTCCTGATATTACACACCGGGGTCTGCACTTATGTTAAATTGTTGTAGATATGACCCTGACCGATGCTCTTACTGTTATGTTTACTTGAATGTTTAATTTGATTGCAATGCTGACAACTGACATGATTTGCTGACTGGACGGTGGAGGTTGGCAGGGCCGGGGGCTCGCTCCGCCGGCTCTGTTCACCCATCTACCCACGTAGGCCCGCGCTCGGTACCCAGTACTTTGCTGGAGAGCGCTCTTAGCCTGTTAGGCTAACTTAGTTTTTTTTATTCCTTTTCCTTTTTTCTTTGGGGCCGCACACCCTTGTAGCGGCCTGCTGCTCTGGTTCTTCCTTCCCCGGAGCAGTAGCTCACCTTTCTCATCCCACTTTACCCCCCCCCCACCCACCTGACCTGGTGGGGCCCACTCCTGACTACCATACAGACCAATTTCTTTGCTTACCTTTGGTGATCTTACCCCCCCTTCCCCTGTCTGTGAGCATGGACGAGCTGACTATTATATCATTAAATGCCAAGGGTCTAAATACACCTGAGAAGAGGAGGATGCTGTTGAACGATATGCGCCGCCTGCGGGCGGACGTGGTCCTTCTGCAGGAGACGCATTTTAAGGAGGGCCACTCCCCTGTGCTGAAAAACAAATACTACCCGATCACGTACCACTCCACGTACGCGTCGGCCAAGTCTAGGGGGGTCTCCATATTGATCTCTGCAAGAGTACCCTGGTCGCATGGAGATGTGATGTTAGACACAGAGGGGCGGTTTCTATTTTTAAAGGGCAAAATAGGGGAGACTTTAATTACATTTGTAAATCTTTATGCCCCAAACGAACGACAAGACACTTTCCTGACGAGACGCTTTAAACAGCTGACTGGCTTTGCAGAAGGACAACTGGTGGTAGGTGGCGACTTGAACATCCCTCTGTCACCCGCTGAGGACACATCCACTGGATTGTCCTCGACGTCGGGGACCACACGGAAAACCATTCAGACGCTACTATATTCCAATCGCCTGGTGGATACCTGGCGGCTGTGTCACCCTGGAGAGAGGGACTATACCTTCTTCTCCAGGCCCCATCAATCCTATTCTAGGATAGACTACTTCTTAATCCCCCACAGACACTTGGAAGCCGTAAAGGATTCCTCAATAGGTTCCATTACTTGGTCGGACCATGCTCCGATCACGTTGGTCTACGCCCTGACAGAAAGACAGTCCGCCCAGAAGCACCCATGGCGTCTGAATGAGTCCCTTTTACAAGACCCGGATACTATGACGGAAGTGGTCAGGGAACTGGGACACTATTTTGACGAGAACACCGACCAGGACTGCACACCAGGGATAGTCTGGGAGGCCCACAAAGCAGTGGTCAGGGGCATACTTATTAAACATGGAGCTAGACTGAAGAAATTAAGAACCGAGCGACTGACTGCACTACTTCTTAAACTGCAAACGTTAGAAACGCAGCACAAACAGGCCCCGTCGACACAACTGAGCACTGACCTAGACAATACCCGCAGGCAAGTCACTGATGTAATGCAGTATAAAGCCAAGGCGGCAATACAGATATGCAGACGTAAGATCTATGAATCAGGCGACAAATGTGGCAAAATGCTTGCCCAAGCCATCCGCTCACAAAACAAGTCAGCCTACATACCACACATCATGTCACGCGGAGGTCAAAAGATCTCTACGCCCCAACACATTTCTCGGGAGTTTCGAAATTTTTATCATGACCTGTATAATCTGCCAACCGCCCCACGACCCAAGACATCGAATTATCAGAGAGCTACATAGCCTCCTCGCATATGCCACTACCCACGGGGACGAGAGACCTTTTGGAAGAACCGATTACCATATCGGAACTGACGACAGCATTGAGCAATGCCAAACCAGGTAAGGCCCCGGGACCGGGCAGCCTGACTATTGCCTATTATAAGACTCTCCTTCCCTCCTTGGGTGGACATCTAGTGGCCCTTCTTAATAGTTTGAGTACTGGGACGGAATTGCATGCCTCTACGCTACAAGCTCAGGTAGCTGTAATCCATAAAGACGGGAAGGACCCGGGTAAGTGTGGTAGCTATCGTCCGATTTTGCTATTAAACACCGACCTTAAGTTATTTACCAAAATCATAGCGTCTAGGATCCAACAACACCTGCCAGACCTGATACACCTCGACCAGGTGGGCTTTGTCCCGACTAGAGAAGCCAGGGACAACACTGTTAAAGTGTTGAATCTGATTCATGTAGCCACGACATCAAAGACCCCCTGCGTCCTTTTGGGGACAGATGCCGAAAAGGCATTTGATAGGGTCAGCTGGCCATTCATGTTCAACACCCTGAGACATATAGGGATGGGACCGAAAATGATGAACTGGGTTTCGGCGGTTTACACAAACCCGACAGCTAGGGTTAGATCAAACGGAACGCTGTCTGAGACGTTTCCAATTACCAATGGGACCAGGCAGGGCTGCCCACTCTCACCCCTCTTATTTGCTCTGTCCCTAGAACCCTTCCTAAGACATGTGAGATTGAACCCAAACATCAGGGGTGTTGAAATAGGAAACTAACAATATAAAGTATCAGCTTACGCTGACGACATGCTCTTCTTGCTAACATCGCCACTGATATCCTTACCTGCTCTGATGCGTGAATTTGACAGATATGGACAGTTGTCCAACTTAAAGATTAACTTTACAAAATCAGAGGCGGTGGGAGTGGCGGAGTCACAGCTGGCCCATCTTCGAAATAGCTATCCTTTGAAATGGACTGACACAGCCCTGACCTACTTAGGCACGCGTATTCCCCCGAAGATCTCCCAGGTATATAAGTTAAATTTCCCGCCCCTACTTAGATCTGTCCAGACGCTGCTAACACAGTGGACTACTGGCTTCCACTCTTGGTTTGGCAGGAGCAGTATACTCAAAATGACCATACTTCCAAAATTTTTATACCTCCTGCAGGCTCTCCCTGTACACATACCAACTGACTTTTTTAAACAAACCCAAACTACCTTTACAAAGTTCCTGTGGGCCGGAAAGCGCCCCAGGATTCATAGGACGGTCCTCTCCCTTCCAAAAGCGTACGGGGGCATGGCGATGCCAAACATCCGATCATACTACCACGCCGCACAGCTGACCCGACTAATAGACTGGTGCAGACATGGAGTCACCAAACTTTGGCCAAGACTAGAACTACAATGCGAGACCCCTCTGGACAGAGCGCCCTGGTGCCCTGCGGCGATACGGTCTCGGTCTTATGGACCCAATGGGTGAGTTCCAGCTGGACTTCCTGCGAGCGAATCAACTCAGCCACTTCCTGACCACCTTGACACCCCCCGGCCCGTCTGACTCTTACCTTACAGCCTTTGAGGAGCTATGCTCAGAGTCGGGCACACTACCACACGCCCTATCCCTCATTCATACTATGCTGATTACGCCAACTGGAGACTATCGTATCCCAAGCCTGACTAAATGGGAACAGGATCTAAACTGTACACTTTCATCTAGGCAGACACAACATATCCTTAAGTTTGTGCATAAATCGTCGATCTGCACCAAGGTGCAAGAAACCAACTATAAAATGATGGTACAAGACCCCTCCCCTTTTAAATAAGTTCTACCCATCGACGTCGGACCGCTGCTGGCGGTGCCAAACAGACAAGGGCACATTGCTACATATCTTTTGGTCATGCCCCTCCCTACGCCCATATTGGGAGGAGGTGCGGCGCATATCGCAAAAATTCACTGATCGCATAATACCCGACGACCCGGCGTACTTTCTTCTACATGCTAACGACGTACCAATACGTATATATAAACAATCGATCATACGCCACCTTCTGAATGCCGCCAAGGCATGTATTCCATTGTGCTGGAAGTCTCCACACCCTTCGACGGCTGCAATGTGGCTGTGGAGAGTGGATGACATCAACAGAATGGAGGACTTGATTCTCACGAGCCAAAACAGACAAGAAGCATACTCCAGAACTTGGCAACTTTGGAACGTCTTTAAATATTCGGACGAAGGGCAGGCCCTTAGAGGAACCCCCTAGCGACCTCAAACGAACCCACAGACCTGACTATACCCGACCTATCGGATAACCTTTGCCGCCCATCCTCTAAGTCGGAAAAGACGAGTGTCCATGCTTGCAGACTCCCCCCCCCCCTCTTCCCTCCTATCCTACTCTCCATCCCCGCTAGATCCGGGCTCTACCTGGCCCCCTTTCGGTTCTCCCCCTGTACACCCCCTCCCTAGCTCTCTCTCTTTCTACTATACTGCCCTTAAAGAATACTAAAAAGCAGGAGCGGGAGGCGGTCCCATGACGACCGGTCAAACACCCTATGTGATATGTAGTTCAACAACTGACCACCCACACGACGACGTGATACTGAGCTACAAATGTTGACTACGGATTCATATTAGATGTAGCACAGGCTTACCCCTGTATATGTAGTATTTTACATACTCTCTCTATACCATGTTAATATGCCTGTATTCCCACTGTGGTCCGTGTGGGCCTGTTTCTTGTTTCTGAATAAACAAATAATTTTGAAAAAAAAAAAAAGAACAGCTTACTGAACAGCACACTGAGGAGGAACAGGAAGCAAGAAATTCAGACAAAGAAAAAACACCTAGAAGGGAAATCGAAGGAAAAGGAAGCAAACCAAAAATGCACTAGCTCAAAGAAATTAGATAATAAAAAAACAAACATTTACAACCTCTAAGTTTTTCTAAAAAAAAATTCTAGATTTTTTTAAATGTTACTTTAAAAAATATGTAGAAAGATGAGTTTGTTGTTGAGTAAAAAACATGAGAGACTTCTGTGATATCATTTAACATTTTATAAAAAAATATGGCAAAAAGTAATTAAAAGTAATTAAAAATTGTATTAATTCATGGTAAGGTGCCGCATCAGAGCCTGACGTATTTCACTGCACTCTTCTTCCATATCCTGTGCTACTATTACTGGTACTGGCACTTCTGGAGATGTATTCCAATCCTGGTCAAAGTCTTCTCCATGACTTTCACAAAGATTGTGAAGAGCACAGCAAGTTAGTACCATGGATTTGGCAAGTTTAATGTGTTGTGGAAAATTCTATAAATGTATGTTGTCAGATGTCCCCCCAGTGTCAGTTAGGCTGTAATGCGCTCAGGTGAGCGTATTCACGCATACAGACGTTGGTGGAAGGCCATTGGTGCAACACCTTTTCATGGACAACAATTTGCGAGCTCCTTTTAGGGATGTTCATTTATGCCTCAGCAAGGAACTGGCCACTTCTTGTCGACTGCATTAAATGACTCCGAGTGGACAGATCTGCGTACATGAAAACTGTAGCATAACTATACAGATTTTATGGGTATCTGATCCATGATTTTAGTATGGTTGGCAAAGATGGCGACAGTTTGGCTTGCAGATGGCTTTGTTCTGAGCCATGCTTTCTAAAGCCTTTTGTTTTACAGAGCATGGCTCGGCACCCAGCTGTTTTGCACACCTCACTGCTAGCATTATTTTGAATCACATGTCTGTGATTGGTTCTTTTTAAAGTATACAAACATGTTTGATTGGCTGTTTTGTAAAGCCACCACCTTCTTTTGTTACTCTTGTTGACACTATAAATAAATGGGAGCTAGCTGCTGCTAAGGGCAGAGATGCTGGGGAGCGATGGATGAGAGCAAGCTGTTGTAATGTCTCTTGATTGGTATGGATGGGTAGAGAATGATGGTGAGTAAATCTAGTGGAGTAAACAGAAATGGCGACCATTGGATGGGACTATTCATGTTTTTTCCTATGGCATCAGATGGGGTACATTCTGATGCATTGGGAAAAACATGCTTTAAAAGAAACAAATTTGCCATCTTTTTGAAATAATGCTTGAGTTTGATTGAGTAAGATTGTGTGTGCACATGTGAAATCCTGATTGTATGTCTGCTGTGTGATAGATGTATGAGGTGTGTGTGCACATGTGAAATCCTGATTGTATGACTGTTGTGTGATAGAGTTGTGTGTGTGTGTGTGTGATGATAGTTGTGTATGACTGTGTGTTTATGTGTGTGACCGTGTGTGTGATTCCGTGCGTTTGTGAAATCGAGTGAATTTGATCGTGTGTGTATGTATGATTCGTCATCGACTGGAAGTTTGCTTTGTATGTCTAAATGCTGTTTGAAGTGTGGCTGAACAGTTTTGTAAGTAAGTGATTTGAATTGATTGTTTAACCAGATTGCAAATGCTTGAGAAAGCTAAGTTTTGTGTGATGTATGGAGTAGACATTTTCTTTTGTGTAACATGGCTCCTCTAGCCATGCGGCTTGGGGGGGAAGGGCGAACAGTGTTTTGATTTCTGTGTCAACTGACTTTGCAACTTTCAGAACATAGTTAGATATAACATTTTTATGATGCATATGGAACCTGTATATTGTAGATGTTTCCCCAGTATAGGTGGGGTTATTCAGCCTGGGCGGCTGAGTCTTTTTGAATTTTGTGCATTAATGTGGTAGAGCTGATTGAATTGTTTGGCTGATGAAACATGTGCTTTGGTGGGGAGGGGCAACTAGTGTTGGATCTGTGTGTTTCTTGAGTGTACAATTTTTAGAGCAAAGTCATGTGTAATATGTTCATGATCTTTATGAGGAATAGAAATTGATAAATTATGCATTTTTAAGTGGCCAGACAATAGCAGCTGCTGTTAGCATGAAAAAAAAAAGTTTTTATTTTGGAAGGTTTTAAATGTAAGCTCACTGTATATATATTTTTTTAATGGCTTGTTTACATGAGCTTTGAGAAAATAGTTTTTTGTTACATATAACCAACATTTTTTTGAATGTGCTGATTTTTACAAAAGGTCAGCTTTGAAGCAGCCTAAAATGTGGCTCATGAGGGGTTCCCACCATCCCTGTGCTGCGCTCATTATGAGGGGTTCCCACCATCCCTGTGCTGCGCTCATTATGAGGGGTTCCCACCATCCCTGTGCTGCGCTCATTATGAGGGGTTCACACCATAAAAAGGTCAGATTTGAAGGAACCTAAAGTGTGTGCCTTTTAGGTTGGTTGTTGTTAGAAAATGTTTTTATTGTTTGTTTTTGATCAGTATTTTTCTCTTTGTGGAGAAAGATCCTAGACAGGTTTAGAAAAAATGCATATGGCGGCCATTTTGGTCATCAGTGGCCATTTTGGGGGCGTAGTCTGTTTGCACTGTGGGTCACCCTAGGGGGGAGGTGCAGCCACCTTCCATTTCGGTGTGGTATTTCTCTGGCTATTTTGCTGGTGGATTTTAGCAGCCTTTGTGGCAGATTTCGATGTTTAGTGCGAATTGATTAGCGCGCTCTTTTCTGTGTTAGGCTCGGGTGGAGAACATTTTTGTTTTCCTTTATGTGTGTGTAGTACGGTATGTCCTGTGGTAAACAGGTGATTTGGAAGCGCAGTTAAATTGTTTTTCTGCAAGCGTAAATGGCGCCATTGTTGCTTGGTTTGTTGTCGGCCATTTTGTGACTCAGTGTAAAGCGCTATCTTTTGAGTAGCGTTTGCGGATGCTAGGGCCAATATATACAGGATCTGACTAACCTGTTAGCTGACTTTGCAGTGTAAAAGTGGAGACTTTTTGTGTAACATTTCGTTTTTGAATGTTACTGGCGCTGACTGCATTTTTGGCACAGCAATGTGCGTTTGTTTATGTTTAAATGTTTGGGAGTTGTTCATTGTTTTTGAATAATGATTGGGTCAGGGGGGATCAACTCCCATTCTGCAGATGGGAGGAGATGGTTTTATTTTCCCTGAACCAAAGGTGTTTTGTTTTTAAGAGGAAAAAACGGCAGGAGATTTGAGTTTTGGCTTTGTTTACTACTTTATAATACTTCCAGGGGATATATGTGGTCCATGGGGTTTTTTGATGTGTTGAGACGAGGCAGTGAAGACAGACTTCCCTCTCTCTCCATCTTCCTGTCATTATGTAAATAAATCAGATTTGGGTTTTAAGAGCTGAGCATACAACAGGAAGTCCTTTTTCAGCATTTATATATAAGCAGGAAGTCAGTGGGAGGAGTTTTGAAGTCTTCTGAAAGATGAGCAATGAGATTTGTGTCCTGAAGGGACAACAGAAATATTTTGGCATTTGAAAGAGTGTTTTAAAGTTTAATTTCAGTTGTTTTTGAGAAGTTTTATACCGTAAATACAGTTTTGGGTATGTGAGAGGAAACAGAGGGGCGTCACCATTATTGTATCATGTAGACGCAGGTAGAAAGAAGCCATAATATTGTTTTGAAAAGTGGAGGATTTCATGGTGCTTTGTAGGTTGTCTGACGAACACATTTTAGGAGGCTTTATATCATGATACAGATCAGGCCGTGTATGATAGCCGGAGATCTTACTAGCGATTATATTAGCATAAATGTGTAGGAGTAGTACGCTACTGTCCTGCTCAGGCCGTGTAGAATAGTCGGAATGCAGGCATTGGTTTTGATGATAAAGGCGCAAGTCAGAACCGCTCTGAAAACAAAGCGCGGTGTGTTCTGGACGCAGAGCTCACTAAAAAAAAGCGATTCGAATCGTCATGGGATGTGCCGCCCATGCAGTGCACCAGTCAGACAGCTGCACCGCACATGAGGTCTGGATTAGGGGCTCCGGACATGAGACCCCTAAAAAAATGTCATAGGTGGTCAGAGGGTACAGTAAGGTGTACTCCTTTGGAAGGTACTCTGGATGGAGGTATGAGACCTCAGAATAAAGATACCTTGGATGTAGATCTGATGTGGTTTCAGAAATCTGTAATGATGAGTGTGGATGGAGGTGTGGTACGCGCCTCAGGAGAACTTTGTATAGCTGGTCTATGCAAGTTTCTCGCGCTGTTCTCGTATTTTTCCATTGTATTTTCTTGTATTGCGGAAAGAGTGAAGGCAGATTTCCGGCTGGTTTTTGTTTTTTCATTTTTGTTTTGAAAGCTATGAATATCTCCCCCACATTTGTATTTGAATGTTTGTATGTAGTAACGTGAATGTTTTTTTTATTCAAACTTACCGCGGCGATCTTCTGACGCGTCGCGGCTTTTGTATTTTTGTAGGAACGGGAAAAGTAAGGGTTAAGGGTTACAAAGGGTTTTTGTTTGAATCGGTTTTGTGAAGAATGTCATTGACAATGTACAGGAATGTCATTTTTGTTTGCCATTCTCTGCAGGATAAATATGAAGGATGGAGTAATGATTTCTGCTTATAAGTATTTTTCAGGTCCAAAGAGTTTCCGGAAGTGTTTGTACATAGAGAGCAGGTGTATGTAGACAGCTGTACACATGGATAATTATGGGTCTAAGGAGGTGAAAGTATCATAGGCTATTTCATTGTTTCTTTTTATCATTTCTTCCTCCAGTCTGTAATGAGGAAGAAAAGGGGGGAGGGGGTGGTAGATAAAATGTAAAGGTGACAGTTCTCCGAACTAATAACACTAATCTTTCTAATTTTAATCAAGTTTGTGCCAAGATTGTCTTTCTTTGATAGAATTTGAATCGGCAAGCAGCAGTCTGGTGAAGAAGGTTCCCATTTTAGTTGCTAAGAACCTGTCAATGGTTCCGGGTATTACAGGCGGTGGTAAGCGATTACAGGGGATGGTAAGCGATTACAGGCGACGGTGAGCCACGCACAGGTTAGGCAGCGACCACAGTCCCGAGGTCTGGGTTGTTGTCATAAGGTTTGTTTGGAGGTCAACCAAAACCAGGGTCGTACTCCCTCAACTGTCACTCTCATTCTTGGGTGATGGGGTGGGTACGATCCCTGTAATGTGAACTTCACAGGGTTCAGGAGTCTCTCCTGGACCCCGACACGGTAATTGGTTTTCATTTTTCCAGAACCAGGTGACTGGGTCGTTTGTAAAGAAGCTTGATGGATGAGACGACGCCAGCCACTGCAAGAAGCAGCTCAACCACATCAAAGAAATGAGGAGTATCTTTATTTTGTATTTGTTTGTTTAGTAAATTTTAGCAAGGGTAACGATGGAAAGTATCCCAAGTTATTATTTAAAGTGTATTCTCTGACTAATTAAGAAGACCGATTGCTGGGTCTGTTCTGAGCCTCCGTTGAGCTTTAGTCCCCAGCGATGACAGTGGTACATGCTAAATTATGAGGATTGACAAACTAGTGGAGACTCCAAACAGACACCTGTCAATGGAATTTATTAATATGTTTTTAGAGGGTAAAATTGATTATTGTTTTTATGGCTCCTCCTCTTGTCGGTTGGGTATCAGGACTGGGTAGTCCACAAGTGTGTAACTTTAGTTTGGTGTTTATGCAGATTTACAGCTTATAAGGTAATTCCCCCAATGCAAGAGGTTCATGCGTGGTAGTGAAGCTGTCCCGGTCCTATGCCGCGGCCGATTGCAAGGATCTGATGGCACAAGAGAAATTGGGAATGGCGGGGACAGCTAGAAGGGAATTGTTCACCAACCCGGACTAGGTCTGGGCACGGTCTCCTGCATGTACAAGGTGGGGGGGGGGCTTGAGCTTATGATACGTTTGAACAATTCACACCTATTGAGGATGGAATGTTTCATGTAACTGTTGAAGCTACAAGGACGTTCTGACAGCCCAAGGGGGGTTTCTGGGAAATTACAAGTAAATATTGTTATATCTGGTTCGGGGAATACTGGGAATTGGAGTTTAGGCCCATATGGATAAGGTTTGGGTCCCTACAAGGCAAAGCCAGAGCTGTAACTGAGTGAAGGTTGGGAGTCATTTGAAGGGTCTGGGAATTTGAGGGGATTTCATTCTTATTTTTCAGCGGATCGTGGTTGATTGAAATGGGAATATATGTACTCATGTCGTTTTTATTTCTATTCTTTCTATGTCACGATGAGCGCTCCTGTTGCCTGATTGGACGCGTGACCAGAGCCGGAGCAGATGACCACGTACCAGATGAGACGCCCCGGAGCAGATGACCACGTACCAGATGAGACGCCCCGGAGCAGATGACCACGTACCAGATGAGACGTCCCGAAACCCAACCCTCGTACCAGATGGCTTGCAGATGGCTTTGTTCTGAGCCATGCTTTCTAAAGCCTTTTGTTTTACAGAGCATGGCTCGGCACCCAGCTGTTTTGCACACCTCACTGCTAGCATTATTTTGAATCACATGTCTGTGATTGGTTCTTTTGAAAGTATACAAACATGTTTGATTGGCTGTTTTGTAAAGCCACCACCTTCTTTTGTTACTCTTGTTGACACTATAAATAAATGGGAGCTAGCTGCTGCTAAGGGCAGAGATGCTGGGGAGCGATGGATGAGAGCAAGCTGTTGTAATGTCTCTTGATTGGTATGGATGGGTAGAGAATGATGGTGAGTAAATCTTTTAGCTTAAACATGGCATTATTTCATTTAAGATTGGGAATGTGCTTTACAGCACAAGGCAAGATGGGGGTGTGCCTTGCAAACCCCCAGATTTCCACAACAAATGTTACTGTCATTCCTCTTCATAAGACACCTCCATCTACCCTTAAGTCTTCCAAAAAGCATTTTCTACTACGACACGTGCCGTGGATGTTTTCTTGTTGTAGGTTTGCTGTTCTGTTAGGCGGCCATTGTCAGGAAATGGTTTCAGGAGCCAATTTTGTACAGGTTAGGCAGAGTCCCCAAGCACATAGTAGCCAACGTTCAATTCACAAATGTTCTTGGTTCAAACAGGGTATAGGCCTCCCTGGCCAACCCAATCCCAAAATGTGGACAATCGTAGAACCCGAGTGTTAAGACCTTCTTTCCATCTCCCAATCGCCGAGCATAAGGGATTATCGCTACCCTAGAAGGTAGAGGGATAGTGGAGATGTATGCAGTTTCCAAGATGATTCTTCCGAATGGTTAGAGTATTACCCCCCCCCCCCTCCCCGAGCATGAGCCAAGACTTCATGAAGGGTGTCCAGGTAAAGAATAGCTTTATTGAGAGGCAGGTTACCTATACTTATACAGCAACATGTAATCAAATATACAATGACACCCTCCTCCCACATCATCATACAATGGTGTACTAACGAGCCACCCCTTCAATAGACCTATTTTAGGAGACAGACGGCTGTCTCCGGTAGAATCCACATGAGTTAATTACTGGTCATTTGCCCAAAACGAGGTGATTCAGAGGTAAAAACTTCTCACCTGCTAAACAATAGAAATTCACACAATGAACACTTCTTGAGAGACAGACTAAAGATCATTTACATGACACATTGAGATATTGAGATCAATTTAAGGAATAAACCAATTATCTCCAGGCAGAGAGCACCCTAGTTTTCCCAAAAGTTGGAACACCCCTCTTCCACACAAGGTATACCTGCCAATACATATCCCCTGATAGCCCCGATCTGGGGGATCAACATATCCAAATTTCACCCAGATCGCTCCAGGGGTTCTTAAAAGACAAACAGAGTCTATGAGAAAATACAGAATACAGTCTATTTTCTTCACAATACTCCCCCTTAGTTCCATGGTTTGGCATACCTGCCTAGACCCTGCCAGGTTAGCTAGGGGATGTCCGGGTCAAAATTATACTTTGAAGTCGGTTTGTTGGGAAAGCCCATCCGCATTGCCGTTCTGCTTGCCCGGGCGGTATTGCAGTGTAAAATTGTAAGGCTGCAATGCTAGACTCCAGCGCAGCAACTGGGGATTGTTTCCAGAGACTCAGTTGAGCCAGATGAGGGGGTTGTGGTCAGTGAGTAGGGTAAAGGCGCGGCCATAAAAGGTACGGTTGGAACTTCTTTAAAGGACCATACTAGAGCCAGGCATTCTTTTTCCACGGTGGCGTAGCTGACCTCCCGAGGTAATAACTTGCGGCTGAGGTGTGCCACTGGGTGCTCCATGCCGTCTTTCCCCACTTGGCTCAGTACGGCTCCTAGCCCAAACATGGAGGCATCTGTATGGACGAGAAATGTTTTGTTAGGGTCTGGGGCCATTAATACTGGAGCTTCGCTCAAAGCCGTCTTAATTCCCTGGAATGCTGTTGGCACACTCTGGGGACCAGGCTACCTGCTTGGGTAGGGACTTTTTGGTCAGGTCGGTGAGGGGCTTTGCTAGGGTGCTATACTAGGAATGCCAATACCTGCGTCTTGGTGCGGGGCTGGGGCCAATTGGCTATGGCCTCTACTTTCGCGGGTTCGGGGCGCTGTTTCCCAGACCCTACTCTATACCCTAGGTATTGAACCTCTGCCATGCCCACATGGCATTTCTCGGGTTTCAGGGTGAGGCCGGCTTCTTGTAACCTCCCAAATACCAAAGCGAAATGCGTAAAGTGCTCCTCCCAGGTGCCACTAGAGATGGCAATATCACCTAGGTAGGCACCTGCATTCCCTCCAGAAGTTGGTCCGCCATCCATTGAAATGTACTCGGGGCATTTTTCATCCCAAAAGGCATAACCCGTAATTGGTATAGCCCGAATGGGGTGACAAATGCCGACTTGAGGATGGCGGCCGAGTCTAGCGGAATATGCCAATACCCTTTGCACAGGTCTAGGGTACTTAGGAAGTGACCGCTGGCCATGCGATCGAGCAATTCGTCGATCCGTGGCATGGGGTATGCGTCAGTGATAGTCCGGTCGTTCAGTTTCCGGTAATCAATACAGAAACAAATCGTACCTTCTCGCTTCCGTACTAAAACCACTGGGGACGCCCAGGGACTTTGGAAAGGCTCAATAATTCCTAGCTCCAACATTTCTTGGATTTCTTTCCACATGCTGGTCCGTACTGCTGCCGGGATACGGTACGGCTGCTGCCGTAATGGGGTCTCCCCCTGCATCTCCACCCGGTGTACTGCGGCGGTGGTGTACCCAGGTCAGACTGAGAACAGCCCATCGTGTTCCTGCAGCAGTTGTTTTGCGTTCGTCTGATGTGTGAGATTTCGTTTCTCTCCTAACCCAACTTGCTCTAGAGTACCTTGGTTAGGTGCCAGCAGGTCGAGTAAGGGGAGTCATTCAGTATCGCCAGTGGACGGGGCACAGATAGCGGCCACGTCCTCGGAGCGCTCGTAGTACGGTTTCAACATGTTCACATGAAAGGCTCGTCTGATCCTTTCATCCGAACATTTGGCCACAATATAGGTGGTGTCGCTAATCCGTTCCACCACTATGAATAGCCCCTGCCACGCTGCCTGAAGCTTGTCCTTTTTGGATGGTCGGAGGGCTAATACTTTTTGCCCTACTTCTAGGTTCCTATCACGTGCTCCCCAGTCATAGCATTGTTTCTGTAGTTTCTGGGCTGCCTGTAGGCTCTCATGAACTGATTCAGTCAGTGCACGCAGGGGAGTCCCGGAATTCCAAAACGTATGGCAAACCCGGGATGCCTTCCTCTCCTGTGTTGCCCCCTCAGTGCTCCCGTATGAGGTCCAGGGGTCCCCGGACTTTTCTCCCGTATAGGAGTTCGAAGGGGGAGAACCCGGTCGACGCCTGGGGCACTTCCCAGTAGGCAAACAGGAGATGGGGTAAAAATTTCTCCCACTGACTGCAGGACTCTGTGAACGCTGTGAGCATCTGCTTAAGCGTGCCTTTGAAACGTTCAGAGGCCGTTGGTCTGGGGGTGGTAGGGGGAGCTAAATAACGGTTTCACCCCACAGCTCTGGCATAACTGTTTAGTGAAAGTTACCGTGAACTGGGTTCCCTGATCTGAGAGAATTTCCCGGGGGAACCCTACTCGAGAAAAGATCCTGACTAGAGCCTCTTCTACCGTCTCAATGTTGGGAAGCGCCATAGCCTCAGGGTACCTGGTGGCATAGTCCACCACCATGAGGATGTAGCGCTTTCTAGAGGCGCTGGGTTTGTTGAGGGGCCCTATTAGGTCTACTGCCACTCTGTAGAATGGTTCCTCTAATATAGGTAAGGACCGTAACTTGGCCTTGGGTTGGTCCCCCCGTTTCCCTATCCTTTGACACATGTCACATGTCCTGCAGTACGTCTGCAAGTCTTTTGATATCCCTGGCCAGAAGAACGTCTGGGTAAGGCGGTCCTTAATTTTCTTGATACCCAGATGTCCGGCTAGTGGGATATAATGGCTGAGCTTTAGAAGCTCTGCCCTGTATTTGCGGGGTACAACTAGCTGTCTTTTTGAAACTTGGGCTGCCCCACTTCCCACTCCCACCCGCTGACAATCCCGCTGCTGCCACCAGTTGTTAAGACCTGCAGTGGGTATGGTACTGCGGCCTTCTTTCCATCTCCCAATCGCCGAGCATAAGGGATTATCACTACCCTAGAAGGTAGAGGGATAGTGGAGATGTATGCAGTTTCCAAGATGATTCTTCCGAATGGTTAGAGTATTTCCCCCCCCTCCCCAAGCATGAGCCAAGACTTCATGAAGGGTGTCCAGGTAAAGAATAGCTTTATTGAGAGGCAGGTTACCTATACTTATACAGCAAAAGGAATACTTGATGTAATCAGATATACAATGACACCCTCCTCCCACATCATCTCCGGTAGAATCCACAAATTACTGGTCATTTGCCCAGACGAGGTGATTCAGAGGTAAGAACTTCTCACCTGCTAAACAATAGAAATTCACACAATGAACACTTCTTGAGAGACAGACTAAAGATCATTTACATGACACATTGAGATATTGAGATCAGTTTAAGGAATAAACCAATTATCTCCAGGTAGAGAGCACCCTAATTTTCCCAAAAGTTGGAACACCCCTCTTCCACACAAGGTATACCTGCCATTACATATCCCTGATAGCCACGATCTGGGGGACCAAAATATTCAAATTTCACCCAGATCGGTACAGGGGTTCTTAAAAGACTCCCAGACTTTCCTTTCACATTCCAGAATAGTCCCTTGCCATCCACTACTCCCTGGAGGATGATGGAATGCCAGCCTTTTCTGTTGAAGTAGTCAGTGTGGTATTCTTGTGGTGCGATTATTGGTACGTATGAGCCATCAATAGCACCAACACACTGTGGAAGGCCCCACCTGTTCTCAAAGTACTCAGCCATGTCTTTAAGCTTTTCCCTGTCCGGAAAATGAACAATTTCAGGAGCTAGCAATGTGCACACAGCCTTACAGAAGTCCTGCACACACCGGCACACTGATGATTTACTGACACCAAAAAGATGACTTATACTTCTGTATTCACTGTTGGTAGCCAGCTTCCACGGTGCAATGGCAACTCTTTTCCTCACAGGCAAACTGGCTCTAAGGTTGGTGCTTTGCTTTTCCATCGCTGGACGTAGCTTGGCACAAAAGGTATGAGAAGGTTTCCTCTGACATTCTTAAATTCTGCATCCACTGTGTGTGTGTGAATCCTGGGACGGTCACATGCCACCACTCATTGGCACGGGGGAAAGCCCAAATGACTGGTCGGCGGCGCTGCTTTGCCAAAAGGAGAAGCATCTAAAAAAACAAAAACAAATGGTAACATATCACAAAAAATAAAACATCATTCAACATATATAAGATGAGTGTCAGTGTGTGTGTGTGTGTGTGTGTGTGTGTGTGTGTGTGTCAGGTTGGTGGGTCAGTGTGTGTGGGTAAGTCAGGTTGGTGGGTCAGTGTGTGGGTGTCAGGTTGGTGGGTCAGGTGGTGTGGGTGTCAGGTTGGTGGGTCAGTGTGTGGGTGTCAGGTTGGTGGGTCAGTGTGTGGGTGTCAGGTTGGTGGGTCAGTGTGTGGGTGTCAGGTTGGTGGGTCAGTGTGTGGGTGTCAGGTTGGTGGGTCAGTGTGTGGGTGTCAGGTTGGTGGGTCAGTGTGTGGGTGTCAGGTTGGTGGGTCAGTGTGTGGGTGTCAGGTTGGTGGGTCAGTGTGTGGGTTTCAGGTTGGTGGGTCGGTGCGTGGGTGTCAGGTTGGTGGGTCGGTGTGTGTGTGTGTGTGTGTGTGTGTGTGTCAGGTTGGTGGGTCAGTGTGTATGTGTGTATGTGTGTTTCAGGTACAGTGCCTTGCAAATGTATTCGGCATCCTTTAACTTTGCGACCTTTTGCCACATTTCAGGCTTCAAACATAAAGATATAAAACTGTAATTTTTTGTAAAGAATCAACAAGTGGGACACAATCATGAAGTGGAATGAAATGTATTGTTTTTTAAAACTTTAATAAATAAAAAACTGAAAAATTGGGCGTGCAAAATTATTCAGCCTTTACTTTCAGTGCAGCAAACTCTCTCCAGAAGTTCAGTGAGGATCTCTGATTGATCCGATGTTGACCTACATGACTAATGATGATAAATAGAATCCACCTGTGTGTAATCAAGTCTCTGTATAAATGCACCTGCACTGCGATAGTCTCAGAGGTCCGTTTAAAGCGCAGAGAGCATCATGAAGAACAAGGAACACACCAGGCAGGTCCGAGATACTGTTGTGGAGAAGTTTAAAGCCGGATTTGGATACAAAAAGATTTCCCAAGCTTTAAACATCCCAAGGAGCACTGTGCAAGCGATAATATTGAGATGAAAGGCAGTCCCTCTAAACTTTCAGATCATACAAGAAGACTGATCAGAGATGCAGCCAAGAGGCCCATGATCACTCTGGATGAACTGCAGAGATCTACAGTGGAGGTGGGAGACTCTGTCCATAAAAAAACAATCAGTCGTATACTGCACAAATCTGGCCTTTATGGAAAAGTGGCAACAAGAAAGCCATTTCTTAAAAATATCCATAAAAAGAGAGTCGCTTAAAGTTTGCCACAAGCCACCTGGGAGACACACCAAACATGTGGAAGAAAGTGCTCTAGTCAGATGAAACCAAAATCGAACTTTTTGGAAACAATGCAAAACGTTATGTAAAAGCAACACAGCTCATCACCCTGAACTCACCATCCCCACTGTCAAACATAGTGGTGGCAGCATCATGGTTTGGGCCTGCTTTTCTTCAGCAGGAACAGGGAAGATGGTTAAAATTGATGGGAAGATGGATGGAGCCAAATACAGGACCATTCTAGAAGAAAACCTGATGGAGTCTGCAAAACACCTGAGACTGAGACAGAGATTTGTCTTCCAACAAGACAATGATCCAAAACAAAGCAAAATCTACAATGGAATGGTTCACAAATAAACATATCCAGGTGTTAGACTGGCCAAGTCAAAGTCCAGACCTGAATCCAATCGAGAATCTGTGGAAAGAACTGAAAACTGCTGTTCACAAACGCTCTCCATCCAACCTCACTGAGCTCGAGCTGTTTTGCAAGGAGGAATGGGAAAAAGGGATTTTTAAATACAGCTTACCTGTAAAATCCTTTTCTTGGAGTACATCACGGGACACAGAGCGGCATATTCATTACTATGTGGGTTATATGGAGTACCTTCAGGTGTGGACACTGGCAATCTCAAACAGGAAGTCCCCTCCCTATATAACCCCCTCCCCTAGAGGGAGTCCCTCAGTTTTGTAGCAAGCAGTATGCCTCCCAAAATGGTCACCCAAAAGAGGGGTGGGAGCTCTGTGTCCCGTGATGTACTCCAAGAAAAGGATTTTACAGGTAAGCTGTATTTAAAAATCCCTTTTTCTTTCTCGTACATCACGGGACACAGAGCGGCATATTCATTACTATGTGGGATGTCCGAAAGCAATGCTTTAATGAGGGGAGGGAGACATCTTCCAAAGAAGGATTCAATTTAGAGATAAACTCAAATCATAATAATAATTCTAACTTAGTCAAGAAAAAACTTTTTTTTTTTTTTTTTTTTATATCCAAGGGTGTTTCTGATCCCGAGGATTTCAAACTGCAGCCTGTAATACTGCCTGACCAAAGGCAGTATCCCCATTTCTTCTCACGTCTAGTTGATAAAACCTTGTAAACGTGTGGACTGATGACCACGTTGCCGCCTTGCATATCTGAGCCATAGAGATCTGATGGTGTGCTGCCCAAGAGGCGCCCATGGCCCTGGTAGAATGGGCCTTTACCGACAACGGAGGAGGCAACCTCTTCAACCCGTAGGCTTGAATGATTAATTGTCTAATCCATCTCGAGATGGTGGATTTTGCAGCTGCCTGCCCCTTCTTGGGGCCATCTGGTAGAACGAATAACACATCTGTTTTCCGGATCTTTTCTGTAGCTTTAAGATAGGCCTTCATGGCCCGGACAATATCCAAGGTATGCAGCAACCCTTCCTTTCTAGATGTAGGTTTTGGAAAGAAGGATGGAAGTACCAAATCCTGGTTTAAGTGAAATTTGGATATAACCTTTGGTAGAAAGGAAGGATGGGGCCGGAGAACTGCCCTGTCCTTATGCAGAACGAGATATGGTTCCTTACACGATAAGGCTGCTAATTCTGACACTCTCCTGGCCGAAACTATGGCGACCAAGAAAACCAACTTTCTTGTCAGTAAGAGTAAAGGAATCTCAGCCAACGGCTCAAAAGGCTGTTTCTGTAGAGTGGACAGGACAAGATTTAAGTCCCATGGACAAATTGGTGACTTGACAGGAGGATTAATACGCAAGACCCCCTGTAAGAAGGTCTTTACCAGCGAGTGGGTGGCCAGCGGCCTCTGAAACCACACTGACAGAGCTGAGATCTGTCCCTTGATTGTGCTTAGTGCCAGGCCTTTATCCACTCCTAGCTGGAGAAAACTTAACACCCTATCAATAGTATATTTGCGGGAATTCCATCTTTTGGATTCACACCAGCCTACGTAGTTCCTCCACACCCTGTAATAAATCACCCTGGAGACCGGCTTTCTAGCCCTAATCAGGGTAGGAATTACCTGCCTAGACAGGCCTCTATCCCTGAGAATCAGGGATTCAGCCTCCAGGCCGTCAAATTTAGACGCTGTAATGTAGGGTGGAGGATCGGGCCTTGTGAGAGTAGGTCTGGTTGTAGAGGAAGAGTCCAAGGGTCTCCCACTGCCATCTTCAGGACTAGTGAGTACCAAGTCCTCCGGGGCCAAGCCGGAGCTACTAGAATGACTGGCTTGTTCTCCACTCTGATCTTGCGCAACAGGCGCGGGAGTAACTGTAGTGGAGGGAATGCATATAGAAGTCTGAATTGATGCCAAGGGCAAACCAACGCATCGGTTCCGCAGGCCATAGGATCCCTCGCTCGCGACACGAACCTGTCTAGTTTCTTGTTGAACCTGGATGCCATTATATCTACGTCCGGCATTCCCCACCTCTGGCAGATTGTCTGAAAGACCTGGGGATGCAGAGACCACTCCCCTGGCAACAGACTCTGGCGACTTAAGAAGTCTGCCTGCAGGTTGTCCACTCCGGGAATGAATATCGCTGAAATGCAGGGTACATGAACCTCTGCCCATTGAAAAATCAAGTTCACCTCCCTCTGAGCGGCCTGGCTCCTGGTTCCCCCTTGGTGGTTTATGTATGCCACCGCCGTGGCATTGTCTGACTGGATTCTCACCGGGAACCCCTTTAATCTGGAGGTCCAAGCCAGAAGGGCTAGGCGGGCAGCTCTGATTTCCAAGATATTGATGGGGAGCTGCCTCTCTGCTTTCACCCAAGTTCCCTGGCGGGAGAACCCCTCGAAGACCGCCCCCCAGCCTGCCAGGCTGGCGTCTGTGGTAACTACCTTCCAGACAACAGGGCTGAAGGATTTTCCCTTTAGAAGATTCTGAGGGTTCAACCACCAGGCCAGGCTCTGTCGGACCCTTGATGATAGCGTCAAAGGGGCCTCTAAGGCATGTGCCCTCTTGCCCCAGGCTGCTAGAATGGCTGCCTGTAGGACGCGAGTGTGGATCTGAGCGTATGGTACTGCCTCGAATGTGGCCACTAGCTTGCCTAGTAATCGCATACACAGGCGAATAGTTGGTTTTTTCTTGTTTAGAACCAACTGAACCAACCCCTTGATAGCTTCGATCTTTACAAGGGGCAGGAACACCTTTTGATGTTCTGTGTCTAACCTCATGCCGAGGTATTCCAACTGCTTTGTAGGCTGGAACGCTGACTTTCCCCGGTTCAGGACCCAGCCGAATTCTTCGAGGTACCGAACCGTGAGGCTTACTGCCTTTTGCAGACCCGGCCGTGAGTGATCTATGATTAAAAGGTCGTCCAAGTATGCTAGGACTGTGACCCCTTGGATCCTTAAATTGGCCAGAATTGGGGCTAGGATCTTCGTGAATACCCGGGGGGCCGTGGCCAGCCCGAAGGGGAGCGCCCTGAATTGGAAGTGTCGCTGCCCCACCGCGAAGCGTAAAAACCTTTGATGCGACTGAAAGATTGGTACATGAAGGTAAGCATCCTTTATGTCTATGGAGGCCAGAAAATCGTCCTTCTGAAGCGCGGCGGCTGCTGACCGGATGGATTCCATCCGGAAGGAACGAACCCTTAGGTAACCGTTTAACCTCTTTAGGTCCAAGATTGGCCTGACATCGCCGTTGGGCTTTGGTATGACAAAGAGATTGGAATAGAAACCTAGGCCTTGCTCTTGGGCTGGCACTTCTATAATTACGTCCTGGCCAAGCAGGTGATCCAAAGCTGCCAGCATTGAGGCCTTCCTTGCTGGATCCCTTGGTAGCCTTGATTCTTGAAAATGAGGCGGAGGATACCTTAGAAACTCCAGTCTGTAACCTGTGGTTACAGATGCCCGGACCCATTTGTCGGGGATCTTGGCTTCCCAAACCTCTGAGAAGAAACGAAGCCTTCCCCCCACCCGCAAGAGTGGGGGCGCCCCTTCATAAGGTGGACTTAGGGGCTGTCTTTGACGGCTTGCGATACCACGGCCTCTTACCCCCAGGGGTCTGTCCCTGCGATCTACTGTTAACGTTGGATCGTGCAGGCGGCCGTCGATACTGCCTGGAATTTGAGGGCCCCGAGACAGGAAAGAGCTGCCTTTTAAATGTAGGAGCCCGGAATGTCTTTTTGACTGGTAAAAGGGTACTCTTGCCATTTGAAATAGTCTGAATATATTTATCCAGATCCTCTCCGAAGAGTCGTCCTCCATGGAAGGGAAACCCTGCCAGAAGCTTTTTGCATGGGGGCTCCGCCGCCCAGTTCTTCAACCATAAGAGCCTTCTCATGTGCACCAAACATAGTGATAAACGAGAGGCCTGCTGGATGGAATCTTTTATAGCATCTACCGCAAAACACAGAGCTCTGGGAATGTCAGAAAACTCTTCTGCTTGTTGGGTAGGCATGTCCCTTAACATTTCCTTTGTCTGGTCTTTTAATGCCTGACAAACTCCAATTGCAGCCACCGCTGGCTGCACCACTGCTCCTGCCGTAGCAAAGGATGCTTTTAAAAGTGTTTCTAATCTTTTATCAACTGGATCTTTAAACATATGTATGTTTTCCACCGGGCAAGTTAGTGATTTATTCACACATGAGATGGCTGCATCCACTACTGGGAGCCTCCACCTCTTGGAGAACTTTTCCTCCATGGGGTAAATGACCGCAAATCTTTTCGGTGGCAGAAAAATCCTGTCCGGCCGAACCCAATCCCGAAAGATCAATTCCTCCAAGAGAGGATGGACCGGAAAAACTGCGTTGTTTAACGGAGCTTTCAAAGAGCCCAGAGAGGATACCGGAGGAACCTGAGGCTCTGGCAATGGTAAACTAAATGCCGAGCGGACCATGTCCGTCAAAGACTGTACCCACAGTCTTTCTGTCTGGGAGTCTGAAAATGGTTCCTCAGAGGCAGATCCCTCAATCCCTGAACCCTCTTGGTTCAGGTCTAGTTGATCCTCCTGTGATTCCAATTCCTCTAGAGAGAGAATCTCAGCATCTGAGGACACACCTCCTGGTGATGGGGATCTAACCCGTTTTTTACCAGGAATAGCTCTAGCGATCAATGTTGCTATTCTCTCTTCTAGCCCCCCTAGGGATACGGCTAGCATCTCCTCTGTGATAAACACAGGGCTGGGCTGATCTGGGCCAGCCTCCGCACCAGATCCCCCTAATGGCTCATCCAAGGCGCTTCTTATGTTAATAAGTTGCGGGGAAAGTATCGGCATATCAGAATCAGAAAGGGAACCCTTTTGTTTTTTGGTCTTTTTTGTACCCTTTGACCCCGAACCCTTGGAAGCCATAATACAAAATCGAGGGACTCCGCCCACACAACAGACTGTAGTGGGCAGGAGTAAAAAATCAGAGTTTAGGGGACAATAGATTACTAATGCCCAAAAACTGATGGGATCCCGTATGTTCTCTTTTTTTTTTTTTTTTTTAAATATATTATATATTTTCTTTTGACAACATACCGTGACCCCAAACTAAGTTTGCCAGCCTCCAAACCTGCTGCAAAAAAGGGGGATTTCTTGGCTTAACAAAAAAGGTATTTGGAACAAAGTCCAGATGTACTACCCCTCTTCCGCCACCGGGAGTCACTGTTCTGCCGCTCTGCGTCCTCTCCTGTGAAAATCAGCCTCAGACTGAGCACTGACCATGCCTGCTGTCTATAACAGCACAAAGGCGCGCCCCTGTATGACGCCGCAGGCACGCCCCCCCCCCGCCCTCCTGTCTGAATGGCGCGAAAAATATCAATAAGACGCGCGCACGCGCGCGTATGCCGGAAACAGGAGGAACATGGAGGAGCCGCGCTGCTGGAGATCCAGGAACGCAGAAACAGGCGGCAGATTCAAACTCCCGGCCAGGTAGGACTCTCCAAAGGCCCCTAGGGATCCTTACTAGCCCTAGGAAGAAACAGCAGGTTTAGCTAGCACACATATTTAGACAGGGGGACCTAGTGATGGGGGAGAAAAGTTGTCATCCTGTCTCTCTTTAGACATAGTGAACAAGGTTGCCCATGCAGAGCATACTTAGGCTATCCCCCCTTTTAGGTTACCCCGGAGAGCCTGCTGTCGAACCAAGTCCCGCAGGCTCCCCCTTACCTGCTCCATGCTGCAGGATGTTTGTCCAGCAAACTGATCCAATCTTCTCCCATCTCCGTGGGTAGCGTAGTAGACCTTCAGGCCCTGGGGTCCTATGAAGGTACCCACTGTCCTGGACCTATATAGCACCCTGGCAAACAGGAACTTATGGTTTTTTCAAACTCCAAGTCCTGGGCCCAGGGTCCAGCCCTCCAAAGAGGAGCATTATAGGCAAAACCCCACGGCTTGGGGCCCGGGTACTGTCCACTTTGGCACTGAGGCTCCTTGGACAGATCCGGTTAGCCCGCCCTTAATCCCAAGGATGTGGAGCAAAGCTATTCCGTGACCAACACCTAAGACACTGGCGAAAAAACTGAGGGACTCCCTCTAGGGGAGGGGGTTATATAGGGAGGGGACTTCCTGTTTGAGATTGCCAGTGTCCACACCTGAAGGTACTCCATATAACCCACATAGTAATGAATATGCCGCTCTGTGTCCCGTGATGTACGAGAAAGAAAAAAATTCAGTCTCTCAATATGCAAAACTGATAGGCATTCCCCAAGCGACTTACAGCTGTAATCGCAGCAAAAAGTGGCGCTACAAAGTATTAACTTAAGGGGGCTGAATAATTTTGCTCGCCCAATTTTTCAGTTTTTTATTTGTTACAAAAGTTTGAAATATCCAATAAATTTTGTTCCACTTCATGATTGGGTCCCACTTGTTGTTGATTCTTCACAAAAACAGTTTTATATCTTAATGTTTGAAGCCTGAAATGTGGCAAAAGGTCGCAAAGTTCAAGGGGGCCGAATACTTTAGCAAGGCACTGTAAGTCGGTCAGTTGTGCTTACCTTATAGCGCTGTACTTCTCCTCCTGGCTAAACATCCAAGCTAGAAGTTTTTTCTTTTCTGTTGTTTCTCATTGCCGTTCTCAACCTTCTCCCATAGAGTGCGGGATCTAGTTTGACTATAAAGAACCAAAAAGGCAAGTAGAGAAAAGACGAGCTGCTGAATGACCTCCATTGTTATTGTTTGGCTGAGTGACGCTTCATCACGTTTCTCGTCACACTAGTGTGACATCACGAGAGGCATTTTTTCTAAAACCTTTATGGCCCCTAGCGGTCCGACTTGCAGTGGAAGCGCTCACCAGAATAGACCGGACCATTCTAAACGTTCCAAACTGTACCGACCTGAACCGATCCGCTCAGTGGAAACGAGGCACTAGCCTCACTCTGAATACATGGCCATGTTTATTTTCTACTCTACAGAGATAGAGTGCACACCAAAACCACAGTGCAGCTTGCCATATCCACCGACGCTTGTCCCTCTCCACTACACCTTTTACCTGGAACCCATATTCTTATCAGATGGACTTTTCCTGATAGACCAAGATATGCTCAAGCCTGGATCACTGAAGAAAACCATGCTGTGCTTAGCCATCCCACTACATCCTGCACGGATATGATGTGGTGCCAGCTTTACAGAACTTGCTGTGACTTGCAGTCCCACTTTCATCTCTTCAGCCCAGCAACCGGATTTGAATGCAACTTACCTGTTCTCCATGTGAGTGGATGTTGTTGTTTATTAAATTATTCTTATGATACATACTCAGAGGCGCCCCTTTTCTTGTTTTTTTCCCCAAGGAACACATTTAACCCTTTAAATGTACCCATTAACCCCTTCCCTGCCAGTGTCATTAGTACAGTGACAGTGCATATTGCATTAGTGTCACTGGTCCCCAAAAAAAAAAAAAAGTCAAAAGTGTCACTTAGTGTCCGATTTGTCCGCTGCAATGCTGCTGCAAGTCACTAATCGCCGACATTACTAGTAAAAAAAAAAAAAAACATAAATATCCCCCATAGTTTGCAAACAAACTTTTGTGCAAACCAATCAATATATACTTACTGGGATTTTTTTTACCAAAAATATGTAGCAGAATACATATTGGCCTAAATGTATGAAGATTTTTTTATTATTGAATATATATATATATTATAGCAGAAGTTAAAAAAAAATATTGTTTTTCTTTCAAAATTGGCAGTTTATTTATAGCACAAAAAAAATGCAGAAGTGATCAACTACCACCAAAAGAAAGCTCTATTTGTGGGAAAAAAATACACCTGGGTACAGAGTCACACGACCACCTTATTGTCAGTTAAAGTATCAGACATCACAAAAAACCTACGTTAGACCTACCGGTAACAGTATTTCTACGAACCTTCCAGGACGGCACACCTGAGAGATGAGGGCTGTTCCCCACAGGAAAAACAATCAATTGACAGCTTGTTATAAGTCCCCATCCTTCCCCTTGATCCCCAGTATGTAATAAAAGTAATCCCGAACTGGTTCACAAGGGACATCGTTCCACATAGGTACTTGCCACTTAGCGTTTAGTTTATCTTTCCCTCCACATAGGACGGGAAGTAGGCCTGCCGTCCTGAAAGGTTCATAGAAATACCGTTACCGGTAAGTGTAACGTAGGTTTTCTCCCATCACCTTCCAGGACGGCACACCTGAGAGGATAGTAAAGAAACCACAGGCCTACTTTAGGGTGGGACCCCTGCCTGCAAGGCCTTTCTGCTAAATGTCAGATTTTGACTTTAATCTTTTTACCTCCATTTCTTAGTGTGTTATCCTAGCTGGATCATGTAACTGACCTGCAGGACTGCTCCACCTATGCCCCTGCCTTCTCTTCGGATGCAGGATTACAGGCTCTCAGATTTTATTTTTAAGAGCCCATGCCACCTATGGCATGGGCTCTTATGCCGCGTACACACGATCACTTTTTGTGATGAAAAAAAAGTCATTTTATCTGACGAAACAAAACGACGTTTTTCATACTTCATTTTCAAAAACGACATTGCATACACACCATCGTTTTTCCACAATGCTCTTGCAAAGCGCGGTTACGTAAGACACTTTCGACGGCACTCTGTTCCATTGAAGCTCCCATCTCATAACTTGCTTCCAAGCATGCGCGGGTTTAAAAACGACGTTTTGCCCACACACGGTCACTTTTTATGACACAAAAAAACGACATTTTGAAAAACGACACAAAAAATTCAAGCATGTTGGAATTTTTTTGGGTCGTTTTTTTGAAGACATAAAACAACGTTTTGCCCACACACGATCATTTTAAATGACGTTTTTTAAAACGTATTTTTTTTTCATCACAAAAAGTAATCGTGTGTACGCGGCATTAAGAATAAAATCTGAGAGCCTGTGAATTTTTTAAGATAAAAAGATTGATTGTCAACCTTCTAGCAATCATGGTCTATAATAATGTCTAACTGCTGCATAGGACCACCAAAAAGACTAAATCAGAGTTTTGTTCTGTGAAACACAGAACTACTTTGGTCAACAAAAAACATCTGGTTTTAAAGCACTAGTCTGTTCAGGAGAAGGATTTAAAAAAAGGCTTCCTGACAGATAATCCTTGTGGGTCCCCTTTTTATTTGTTTGCCATAGCCATGGTGATAAGGAAAAACCCACTTAAGGATAATTAAGCCCACTTAAGCTTATTCCCTGGGATCAGATGCATACCCAACTTCTGATTTTCTTCTTATCTGAATGCTGACATGTCAGATGTGAAAGTAATCTATATCCCCAGGCTCCTTATAACACTGTGGGTATATGCATTAAAACTAAGCAGAAAGGAGCCTGGTAAGAACTGAGAGTAACTATTTCAAAAATATCAGGTGTCCGAGACCATAATCCAAGCCAAGCACCGATGGGTGCCTCTGCTGTGTTTTTTCTGATGCATCTATTACCTTAGTTTGCTGGATAGAAGGACAAGAACCACTTCGGTGTTGTGTATTCCTGATACCAAACGCAGTACGGTCATATAACCAACAGAAATTATACCAACTCATATTGTACATTTCTGATGATCAAGAAAATGCAGTCGCATATCCAGTATGACAAAAGAAAAAAGATACATGCAACCTCAGTTGTGTATTGCTGGTACTGGACTATGTGCAGTTATAACCGGCAGAGAGTGGCACTAACACACATCTGATTAACAACAGGTTATAGACATAAAATGTCACCAACAATAATTCAACGTGGTGCACTTCTGATTAGCAACACTGCACAGTCCTATAACTGTCAAAAATGTCACTATCAAAAAAATTCAATGCAGTGTATTTTCTGACTAGCAACACTGCACAGTCATACAACCAACAGAAATGTCACTAGCAAAAACTCAATGCTGTGCGTTTTTTGAATAGCAACAGTGTACAATCACATAACCCACAGACATGTCACTACCAATAATACACTTGTACAGTCATATAACCAACATAAATGTCGCTATCAGTAACTCAATGTCATGTGTTACCGATAAGCAATAGTGTACAGTGTATATATCCAACAGAAATGTCACCAACAATAATTCAATGTTGTGCGTGTATGAATAGCAACCTTGTATAGACTTATATCCAAAAGAAAAAAAGAGTGGGATAGGAGAAGGGATTTTCAACCTAACTGACATCACCTTCTCACAAGAAGAACTATTAGTACTAGATAAAGGGATGAAGTTTGCACCCATTAGGGCTTTTAAACAGTTTTGAGACTTTTATAGATTTGCAAAAATGTATAAGGAAGCTGAATATTAAGAAATGTTTTGAGGGAAAGGGAGAAAGTACCAAAACAACAGAAACCCCAGAATATATCCATAGTCATTTAAAAAATAAATCCACTTTCAACCCCAAAACCAGTTCCAACCATCATATAGAAGTGTTTAAAAAGATGGTAGAAAGGGAAATAAACATCAAACCGCAAAAGAACACAAAACAAGACAGAATATGGCAAGGAATAAAGAAATTAGAAAAACGGAAAAACATTGTGGTCAGACCCGCGGACAAAGGGGGGTGGGTTGGTCATCCTAACCAAGGAAGATTATGCAAATTAACTAAACAGATTAGTAGATGACACTTCCACCTACCAACTATTAAAAAGGAACCCCAATAAAGAATTAAAGTCTAAACTTAGAGATTATTTAAATAAAAGGCATTGCGGACCACATTATAAACAAAAAGGAAGGCAGGTATATGTTACCTAAGGCCCCCAGGATACCAGTAATCTACCAGGTGCCTAAGGTGCATAAAAATAAATCCAAACCCTCGGTACACCTTATAATCAGTGGTATAAATTCTGTACATTCCCGGTTGGGGGGGAATACCTAGATGTGTTCCTACAACCTCTGGCAGCAAAAGGCAAATCTTTCATCAAAGATAGTAAAGATGTTATAAACACACTAGCATCTGTTTCAGTAAATAGCTCCACATTGCTATTGACAATAGATGTGGAGTCTTTATATACTAACATTAAGCAATCAGATGCATTGGCGGCAGCAGGGCCGGTACAAGGCAGGGGCGGAAGGGGCGGATGACCCTGGCGCTACCATTTGCGGACGGGAGGGGGCGCAGGTGAAGTGCCGTCAGTGTGCTTCACTGTACACACTAGCCGGCGCCACTAGCTGTACTGTAGTCATCTGTAACTGACTACTGTTATGTGTACAAGCCTACACAGTCCACACCAGCCATACCTGTCAGCGCTGCTCCTTCTCTCCCCCTATGAAGGAAATTTGTAGTCTCGTCCCGGCAGCGTGACATCATTCACAGCCGGAGGCGGGATAGGAGGAGAGAAGAGAGCTGCTGCCGAAACTGCGGGAGGAGCCGCTGAGGAGGAACCAGAAGAAGTTCAGTAAGTTCAGTGTGTGTGTGTGTGTGTGTGTGTGTGTGTGTGTGTGTGTGTGTGTGCGCATCACCAGGACTTTTTCACCTCTGGCAGCCCTCTCCTCTGCTTTCTGTGTTAGCTTTGGGCACTCACTGCTGCTGCCCTTGAGCACAATTCTGCTCCCAGCACTGTAAGCTAGTGATTGCAGAGGCAGCTTGTCCCTGCTTGCTGCTCTTACTGATACATTGCAGCACGAAGCTGAGGAGCTCTGAAACTCCCCCTCGGCTCTGTGCTACAGCAGACAGAGCTCTCTGCACTCTGCTGAATTAAGAAAAAAAAAGCCTGTCTGTACATACCATAGAGACTGGTGCCCATCAGAAGAGGTGAGGGATTGCCAAAGCCTGAGGTGCAAAGAGGAGTGCACTGTAAAGGTGTGGGGGAGGGGGGAAATATGTGCTGAGAGAGAGAACAGTGAAAGGGGGGGGGGTTATCAGAGAGAAGAGGGGGGATTTGTGCAGAGGGGGATCTGGAGGGATTTGTGCAGAGGGGGGATCTGGAGGGATTTGTACATGGAGATCTGGGGGGATTTGTGCAGAGGGGGATCTGGAGGGAATTGTACATGGAGATCTGGGGGGATTTGTGCAGAGGGGGGATCTGGAGGGATTTGTACATGGAGATCTGGGGGGATTTGTGCAGAGGGGGGATCTGGAGGGATTTGTACATGGAGATCTGGGGGGATTTGTGCAGAGGGGGGATCTGGAGGGATTTGTACATGGAGATCTGGGGGGATTTGTGCAGAGGGGGATCTGGAGGGAATTGTACATGGAGATCTGGGGGGATTTGTGCAGAGGGGGGATCTGGAGGGATTTGTACATGGAGATCTGGGGGGATTTGTGCAGAGGGGGGATCTGGAGGGATTTGTACATGGAGATCTGGGGGGATTTGTGCAGAGGGGGATCTGGAGGGAATTGTACATAGGAGATCTAGGTGGATTTGTGCAGAGGGGGGATCTGGAGGGATTTTTACATGGAGATCTGGGGGGATTTGTGCAGAGGGGGGATCTGGAGGGATTTGTACATGGAGATCTGGGGAGGATTTGTGCAGAGGGGGGATCTGGAGGGATTTGTACATGGAGGAGATCTGGATGGATTTGTGCAGAGGGGGGATCTGGAGGGATTTGTGCAGAGGGGGGATCTGGAGGGATTTGTACATGGAGATCTGGAGGGATTTGTGCAGAGGGGGGATCTGGAGGGATTTGTACATGGAGATCTGGGGGGATTTGTGCAGAGGGGGATCTGGAGGGAATTTGTACATGGAGATCTGGGGGGATTTGTGCAGAGGGGGGATCTGGAGGAAATTTGTACATGGAGATCTGGGGGGATTTGTGCAGAGGGGGGATCTGGAGGGATTTGTACATGGAGATCTGGGGGGATTTGTGCAGAGGGGGATCTGGAGGGAATTGTACATGGAGATCTGGGGGGATTTGTGCAGAGGGGGGATCTGGAGGGATTTGTACATGGAGATCTGGGGGGGATTTGTGCAGAGGGGGGATCTAGAGGGATTTGTACATGGAGATCTGGGGGGATTTGTGCAGAGGGGGGATCTGGAGGGATTTGTACATGGAGGAGATCTGGATGGATTTGTGCAGAGGGGGGATCTGGAGGGATTTGTACATGGAGGAGATCTGGAGGGATTTGTGCAGAGGGGGGATCTGGAGGAAATTTGTACATGGAGGAGATCTGGGGGGGATTTGTGTGTACCACTGCTGCTGCCCTCGAGCCCTTGAGCACAATTCTGCTCCATAGAGACCGGTGGCCTCCAGAAGAGGAGAGGGATTGCCAAAGCCGGAGGTTGTGCAGAGAGGATTGCACTGTAAAGGTGTGGGGGAATATGTGCTCAGACAGGCACAGATAGTCACAACAGTGACGATGAATAGTGATTATAATTGGGGGGGGGCGCAGTTTGCCTCCTTCGCCCTGGGCACCAAATGACCTTGTCCCAGCACTGGGCGGCAGTAGCATGGGCCCTCAAAAACCATTCAGAACTTAGGTTAAAACAGAGGAGATTCATCCTAGAAGGTTTGAGAATGGCTATGAAGAACAATTTTTTTGGCATAACCACAAGTATTACAGCCAAGTAAAAGGAGTCGGGATGGGGAATAAATACGCCCCAAGTGTGGCGAATATATTCTTAAATAAGTGGGAAAGTGAGGAAATCTTTGGAAGGTGTTGGCCACACAACATTGAAAAGGTTTATCGATGATATTCTAATTATATGGAAGGGAAGCATTGAACTTAATGAGTTCGTAGAACACATTAATGCTAATAAATATGGGATCAAATTCACCATCAATGTACAGCCTGAGGTAATACAATTTTTGGATTTGGAACGGTTTAAAGTTGAAGATGAACTACATACGAGAACTCATTTTAAAGAAACAGACCGTACCGGGTATATACCGTATGGGAGCTGTCACCATCCCTCCTGGAAGCGTGCCATACCAAAAGGACAGTTTATCAGAATAAAGAGAAACTGTAATTCCTTGAATGATTACCACACACAGACCAATATCCTCATCGACAGATTTGTCGATAAAGGATACAATAGGAAAAGGCTGGAAAAAAATAGGTCAGAAGTAGAATCCCTGAACCGAAACGATATATTGAAAGAAAAAAACACATAAACCACCCGAAAATAATGAGGTAACCTTTATAAACGGGCTTCAATACAGATTTGGTGGTTGAAAACATTATCACCAAATATTGGCCCATCATCCAGGAAGACCCACACCTCAGTAAAATCCTGCCCAACAAGCCTAAATTCATATATAGGAGAGCCAGGAGGATAAGAGATACCATTATAAAGAATGTACCTGACCCACCCAAAAGAATGATGTTTTTTCTTGATAGCAAAGGTTTTTTTAGATGTGGGAAATGCAAACCCTGTCGCACCACAAAGGGTCCAAGAAGGATTGACCAATTCCAATCCCATGCTAATAACAATACATTCAAGGGGGCGTGGCTTGCCTTGAGAGAAGATGGACGCTTAATCCCTGAGCTCCGACAGACCGCAGCCTTTCTTCAGCTTTTTTAGGAGACGAGTGAAAGCTTTCACCCCCTAAGAGATGGGAACCTCTTCCCGACACTCCTCTGCCTCACGATCGCGTTCCCCGAGGGACACGACCGGTGGTTTGACCCAGCAAATACCGGACATATTCCGGGCCCAAAGATCCAATATGGCGGCGCCACCTCACGCATCGGCACCCGCCCGTGCCCCGTCGGAAATCATCCTAACACCGACAGCCCCATCCCCGCCCGGTCTGGGTGTCGGGGCCCGCGGTTCTTCAATACACCCGAGCCTTTCTAATCTTCATGCCGTGGCTGCAGACATAAAGAACACAATGTTCGCGGCCATTACTGACCTCAGCCATGAAATGCGCGCCATCTCCACAAAGGTGCAGGAGATAGAGATCACCACGGCTAAGCACCAGACGGCCTTAAGGAGAACGAGACATAAATTGGACACCCATAGCCTACAGCTCCGGGACCTCCAGAGACGCGTAGAGGACCTGGATAATAGAGGCCGCAGATGGAACCTGAGGGTAAGAGGCCTACCTGAATCTGTGGAGCCGGACGATATTCTGCCTGCGATAACGGACCTCTTTAACCAGGTCCTGGATAGGCCTCCGCAAACGCCGATCCCTATGGAACGTATCCACAGAGCTCTGCGGCCGCGTGGTAAAGATGCGGACCCGCCGAGGGATATCATTTGTTGCCTAGTGAGCTTCCAGACAAAGGAAGACATCCTACGAAAGGCGCGTGGAAAGCCCAGACTGGAACATGAAGGTCGCCCGATCCAGATATACCAGGATCTGTCCGCTATCACCCTTTGCCATCGCAAGGACCTCCGCCCGCTACTAGACGTACTCCGAGCACAGGGAATCCAATACCGTTGGAAGTTCCCTTTCGCCCTCTCCGCCTCACATCAAGCGCCCAGAGGCGATTCAGTTTGCATGTGCCGCGCTATACAAGTTTTCATTCATTCATTCATTCACATCTTGGGCGCTCGGCTCTCCTCCGGGTCCCGGAGGAACCTGATGACTTCTGCCGGCCTCTGAACATCCCGTACGTGGACCTCCAAAACTGGTATGCCGAATTCGACGTACCCGACCTTAGACGCAGACCCCCCAGAGAGGAACCGATGGATGCGCAAGCCTCCCGATGCAGAAGACGCCGCTCGCCTTCATCCAACAGGGATCCCCCACCGTCCGCTTCTCAGCCTGGGAATCATCCCCCAAGCCCGCAGTCAACCCCGCTTCCCCGCAGAGATCGCTGAGAATAAACGGATCTCCCCGGACGGGTCCATACCGGACGGCAAGCTTTTGTTCCTGCTCACCCACCTCCCTCCCTCACTCCTGTACTATCCACTCCTTCACCTTCTCCAGTCCCCGACGGGAAAAGACTCTACTCTGAGGCCTGGTCTAACGCACAGACCGCTCACATCCTCACTCTTGAGCGTCTCTGAATGACTCCCCAGTGACACTACATGAAGCAAACTGCATTTCCACCCCTTCGGATCACTGCATCGCTTCCCCAGATTTCAACGTTAGGATGGCCTAGCTGGCAGACCCTCCCTGCACCCATTGGCTGTGAACCGCCTTTCACCCCATGGCGGACACCCGGGACTTCTACCCCTGAGAACGCGGAGTTGTGGCAGCACTAATCCCCCACGGGACCCTGCTCCCCTACCCTCTCTCCTACTACGCTCTAACGAGGCCCCTTACTGGACCATAAACCTCAGTGACCCGCCTGAGCCAACATCTGACACGGGAGCTTGCATTCTACCAGACGATTGAAACTCCACCATTGTCGTACTAGACTGCCTTTACTCAACCTTCCCGTCGATCGCAGTGGATACTTGCACTGAAGCTACATTCTACCATGGGAAACAGTGCCATACCATAGATAGCCAAGTATACATGGACCTCTTCATGTGTATAATTGTTTAATCTTTAGCACGATAATCTGCTTGAGTTTATTTAAACCTCCTCAACCCCACTCTTGCTTGCCGCACACTGCTCTCCCGGCTGCCCGCAGCTTTGCTCTATGCCCTAATGCCCCTTAGTTGACTGCATACTTAACTCCGCCCTCCAGCTAGGCCTATGCCTCCACCCCCCGTGTATTGCCGGTCTTGCCGTTCTCTACACACATCTGAACAGCGGCCTCCACCCACACTTGCCATACTACCCCCGCTATGAGAGGCTGACTGCCTGTTAGTGTGCCATGCGCACTAGACCACCCCTGCTTCCCCTCCGAAGGTCTGTGTGTCATTCCCCCCTTCCCCTCCCTATGCAGTATGACACTTTGCCTATGCTGTACCATCAACCTCTTAAGGATCTCAGGGCTGTTTGTGCACAGTCTCATAAGCCCCTATCAAGCCCCATGCCAACGCTCCCACATTCCCCCCCTCCACGTTTCCTTCTCTCTCCCCTCACCCTCGCCTTCCCTTCCCCCCTCCTATCCCTCCTTTCTGCCAACCCAGTATGGACCCACTCATTTTCACTTTCAGTGTTCTAGGGATATTTGTTTAGAGCTCTGGGACACTGCAAAGTTGTTCTGTTAAAGTTCTGACAGAATGCAAGTGGACCTCCGGTTTAAAGTTTTAAAGTCTTAAAGTTTTATGTTTTGATGCCTCTCTCAGTTTGACCTTCGGTCAATGTTTATTGTTCTGGTTCACATGATGTACTGCCGAGTTCACCCACGGTGGGTTCCCATTGTACAATGATTCCTGGCTTCTGGGTTCCTTATGCCACGGCAATGGCGACCCCTCCTGGTTGTGGTGCATTTGACGCTGCAACCCGGAGGGGTCTCTGGCTCTAACCCCCACCCTCCCGCAACACCCACCAGGCTGATCCTCAGCTGTCGGGCGACACTAATCTCTGCTCCTGACAGACGAGGGTTGATCTCCAACATACTCCTACCAAAGAGGCTGCCGGTCTGTCAACCTCTCTCCTTAGACTCTCCTCCAAGACATTCGCAACCCCCAACAGTGGCCCTTCCCTCCTCTTCTAGTGCACCACCCACGGGAATTAAGCACACCACTGACGTTTTCCGGTGAAATTCTGGTAGCTGGACTACACGGCGCTAGACCGGTGAGGAACTCCTCACCGATCTTCGGATTAGTATCCTCTCTATAACTAGATAACTTGTTGTCACTCTTCCCTTGTCCCCCCTCCCCACACTTCCACCCGATCTACTCGGAGACGAGTCAGCACCCTACACATTCTCCCTTGCTGTCCGCACCCAAAGCCTAGTAACTCACACTCACTACACTCCGGTGTTGCACCGCACCTTTCACAACCTCTCTGTTTCTGCCCTTGCTTTAGGTTAGCCGGCGACAGAATGGCCCCCGCCCCTTCCAAAACAGAAGTGCCCACGCTCAAATTGGTATCCCTCAATGCCCGTGGGCTTAACACGCCTGAACGGCGATCGCAACTTCTTCAGGTTATGCACCGTAACAGGGCGGATGTCGTTTTCGTGCAGGAAACGCACTTTTGCAGGGATGCAGCGCCGAAACTACTCAATTACCGATACCCCACGGCGTTTCATGCTACGACACCGATCTCTAGCAAAAAGTTGTCCTTTCCAGCTCAAATACACACTACTAGACGACAACGGCCGATATGTCATTGTTAAAGGGTCCCTGTATGGCAGGACCGTCACACTAGCGAATATATATGCCCCAAACACCCGACAGGCCTCATTCTTCAACAACATCGCCACTATTTTGTCATCCTTCCAGGAAGGAATGCTTATTTTAGGGGGAGATTTTAATGTCCCCCTAGACCCATTGCTTGACACGTCCAACGGGACCTCCTCCCTCAAATATGTGACCCTTAAATCTATTAAGGCCCACCTCCAATCACTGCTTCTACATGACACATGGCGTACTCTCTACCTCAATGGCAAGGACTTCACCTTTTTCTCACCCCCTCACAAAAAGTATTCGAGGATCGACTACTTTTTTCTATCACAGGCAGACCTGCCTGTTCTGAATAAAGCCTCTATTGACCCGATGTTTCTCTCTGACCACCACCCGATATCGCTTACTGTCGACTTACCCGCGCTGCGCAATTCGACGTACTCTTGGAGGCTAGATCCCTCGCTCCTCACTGACCCCGTAGTCATGGCAGATATAAAACAAAGTCTGTCTCACTACTTCCTAGAAAACAAACCGGGCGACACTTCGGCTATCGCAACGTGGGAAGCACACAAAAGTGTGTGATCCGGGGCATTCTGATGGCAGCGGCAGCCAAACGTAACCGGGAGCGTAAACGACACTTTTCAGAACTCACCGCCCGGATACATAGGCTTGAAAAGACACATAAACGGTCCCTGGCCACTTCCGCCCTTTCTACTCTTCAATCTGCCAGGAGGGAACTCTTAGACCTGCTAGACAAACAAATCAAACGCAAATATGCTCTTTCCCACCGGGTCTTCTACGAATTTGGTAATAAGGCGGGGCGCTTGTTAGCCAAAGCTCTACAGGCGAAAAAAGCGTCCACCACAATTCACTCGATAACTGACCCGTCGGGTCAAAAGCTGTCTTCTCCCCCTGACATAACGAGACAGTTCGTGGCCTACTACACTCAGTTGTATAACCTACACCCATCGGACTCCCTAGATGACTCGCACGCTCGGCAGAAGGGCCATCAAGACTTTCCTGACTGAACATAGTCCCAAGCCCATTTCACCTGATCTAGCCGCTAACTTGGATTCCCCCCTTACTGCGACTGAAGCCGACGAGGCCTTAAAAAATGAAACCCGGAAAAAGCTCTGGCCCCGACAGACTAACGGTGGTTTACTACAAATCTTTTGCCCTCTTGCTCATGTCCCACTTTGTCACAGCCTTTAACACGTTAGACCCCTCCGCCGCCCCCCCTCCTCGTGATCTGCTGACCGCCCACATTACAGTGATCCCAAAACCCGGAAAAGACCCTTCCTTGGTAACGAATTATAGGCCCATATCCCTACTGAACGTCGACCTGAAATGGTAAGCCAAGATCCTCGCAAACCGTCTCCTGCCGGGACTGGTCGACTTAGACCAGGTGGGCTTCATCCCCGGCAGGGAAGCCAGGGACAACACCCTCAAGGCCATCTCCGTCCACCATTGGCTCACGACGAAGAAACAGAGGGGGTTCCTGTTGTCACTTGACGCGGAGAGGGCGTTCGACAGAGTGGCCTGGGACTATATGCGGGAGGCACTGACTTTCTTGGGTCTCCCGCAACGTATGCTCCAATTTATCCTCGCACTTTACGCCAATCCCACCGCCAGGGTCCGTGTCAATGGCCACCTGTCGAATGCCTTCTCCATCACCAACGAAACCAGACAGGGCTGCCCACTATCCCCACTCATCTTCGTCCTCTCTCTTGAACCTTTCTTACGACGCCTCAGGACTAACCCAAACATTAAGGGGATTGCAATCGAAAGCCGTACATACAAAGTCGGAGTCTTCGCAGACGATGTACTCCTCTTTCTGACGGACCCCATCACAACCCTCCCAAACTTACTAGCAGATCTCAAAGCTTTCCAGTCCCTGTCCAACTTCAAAATAAACTTCTCAAAATCTGAAGCTCTCAATATCTCCCTCCCCAATACTCTGCTTACCCAATGTCGACTGAACTTCCCTTTCAAATGGAAAGACATCTCGATTACTTACCTAGGCATCCAAATCTCGAAATCCCTATCGGACTTATACTCTACCAACTATCTACCATTATTGCAACAGATCCAATCTGACCTTAAACGTTGGTCACCAGGCCTCTTTACTTGGTTTGGTCGAGCCGCAGCGATCAAAATGAATGTTTTACCCAGTTTGCTGTATCTCTTCCAAACGGTCCCAATTAAATTGCCCAAAGCTTTCTTTACCACATACCGAGCGGCGTGCTCACGATTTGTTTGGAACGAGAAAGGCCCCCGTCTGTCCTATGCCAAACTAACGACTGACAGACAGGTACCATCTTGCATGCCACCTGTCCAGGGTGGCCGACTGGAACATCCATGCCAAGTCAAAGGCGTGGGTGGATCTGGAACACGCCTTCTCTCCCATCCCGTTGGCGCAAGCTCCTTGGACCAGGCCGTCTTCCCTCCCTCACTCCTGCCGGACACACCGACTTATCGCTCCGACCTTAGCTGGCTTTAAAACAGCTTGCACTAAGTACCGGCTTTCCTCTTGCCTTGGATCAATGACCCCCCTACGACTGAACCCCGACTTCCGCCCGGGCCATACATCTTCCTTTTTAACAGACATATGGCATCACTCACATGTCCGTGCTGCTCACTTCTATGCCGGGGATCGCCTCATCCCCTATGAATCCCTACAATCCAGGTTGCGATCGGGTCCCTTACCGTTCTGGACATATGTCTAAATGCAACATTTCCTAGAATCTCCACGTCCGCGTCCACCCTGGTCCCGTGACCTCACTCCCTTTGAGGAAGTCTGTACTAGCTCCACCCCAGCATCACACCTGCTGTCTTTATTATACACGCTGTTGTTCCCTGATAATACCCCGAAAACCAATTGGGCCAGCAAGATATGGGAATCGGAATTATCCATTGATCTCACGGACAAAGAATGGGAAACGTGTTTTTGTGCATTCACAAAGGCACAGTGAATGTACATACACAGGAAAATGCATACAAACTGTTTTCGCGATGGTACCGGACCCCGATGAGACCCCACGTTATCTCCCCCGCAATTTCCCCGCTCTGTTGGAGATGCGGCTCCAAAAGGGGGTCCCTCTTACACATATGGTGGTCATGCCCCAAACTAACCGAATTCTGGCGCGAGGTCCATCGTATAAACGGCAGACATCTCTACGCTCTCTCTAGCCTTTACACCGGAGCAATTTTTACTGCACCACTCCCACCTGGCCCCGAGGTCGTACTTTCGATCCCTGGCTATGCATTTAGTGAATGCTGCGAAGCTCTGCATCCCTGCAAAATGGAAGGCGACAGCCCCACCCACGGTGGCGGACTGGTTCCGACGGATTAGCCATATTGCGGAGATGGAAAGCCTAATCCACCAAGCCAGAGACACGCCCACAAAATTCACGGAACAATGGGCCTGCTGGATTCACTTCACCAACACAGACGGGTACAAGCAGATAATGTCTTAACTAGCTACCAAGAGGGGCGGTGCAACACTGATAATACTGATCACACTTCCATGATACCCTGCCATTTGCTCCCCTATAGGTCCTGACCTCCTCACCAACTGACCCCTTCTAATTTAATCCCTCACACCTGCCAGATTTCCCCTCACCCAGCCTGCTCTGAGGGTACTATTTAATTACTCCTGGCAACGACCATTCCCTTCTCCTCCTCCTCCCCTCCCCCATGTTCCTCTACTCACCCCCCATTCAATCCCGAGTGATAACTAGGACCCTCCTTTCATCGCCAACTGTTTTCAATTCATATGTTATGACTCCATATTGTAATCTGAAATCTGTGTTCCTCATTAATTCTTACTATTTGTACTATTGTATATAAACACCTCGTTGTGATGCGGCTGCGTCCGCAATTTCTGTTCAACTACATGTTTTATTATACTACTGTATGACTTGCTATGTAACCTTCAATAAACTCTTGGAAAAAAAAAAAAACACAATACATTCAAGATAAATAAACTGACAACGTGTTCACGCATGTCACGTATGTACTGGAGTGCGAGTGCGCGCTGCAGTACGTTGGCAGAACCACAAGAAAACTGTCAGTACGTATGGGTGAACACATTGGGAATATAAAAAAAGGGGTATATATTACACACACACCACAGTGTGTCATTACATTTCAAACAAAAACACAATAAAGATCCCAGTAAACAAAAATTTTACGCCATAGATAAAATAAATCAAAACTGGAGAAATCTGAACATGAAAAGAGAAATATCAAGGAATGAAACAGAATGGATCTTTAAATTAGATACATTAAACCTAGGGGAATGAACGTGGAACTAGATTTAAATTGTTTTCTGGAGGACTATTAGGGAATAACGGTAAATGTACATATATATTCTTGTAGATATACTATATGCACTATATAGAATATGTGCATATGGGTTGTTTTTTCATATCTACATACCAACTTTTGCTTCCAAAAAATAGCTCTATTCCATTTTTTATCGATCTTTGCACCTATGCTTTGTACCCTCCTGGTAAGGTCTGTATTACAGTGTATAACCACGGACCAAAATAGAATACAGGGACCAGTCCCATATGAGGAGGGTATCATTGTATGGGTTGGCGCATTAAATGCCCTACGATTTGTTTTAGCGTTTTAAAGGAAATGTGTGTATTTTATAAATCCATGGAAGAGCCGATTGCAGCCCCTCACGGCAACTAAGGGAAAATTTGCTAGCCTATAATATGGCGGAATAGGCGTTTTTTGCTGCTGCTAAAAGAGATAGACAAAACAGGAACAAAAATGGCCATTTCTGAACTTCGTGCGGCGTTAAAATGGCGGCCCGTGCACTTCCGGTCAGAAGAATCCAGCCGTTTGTAATACTTAAAGGGGGGGAGGGGAGACACCTGTAAAATAAACATAGATGAATGCCGCAATTGAGTGCGCAGCGGCAGGGTACTCAGGGCACCAGTATGCACATGGAATAGGGCATATTGGAATAGAGCGCCAGTAAGTAAAATGGCGGACATGTCACTTTTGGTTGAAAAACAAGATGGTGGAGGGTGAACTTCCAGTTTGGGAGAAAATGGAAATTGGCAGCATATACAAAAATGTATTCAGCCACATGTCTTTTTTTTTACTAAAATCGCAATAAGCGTATATTTATTAGTTTTCGCAAAAGTTATAGCGTCTACAAACTGGGTAACATTTTCTGGAATTTAAACAGCTTTTCTTTTATGACTGCCTATCTCATTTCTTGAGGTGCTAAAATGGCAAGGCAGTACAACCCCCCCCCCCCCCAAATGACCCCATTTTGGAAAGTAGACACTCAAAGGAAACTGCTGAGAGGCATGTTGAGTCCATTGAATATTTTTTTTTTGGTCCCAAGTGATTGAATAATGACAACATTTTTTTTTACAAAAAGTTGTCACTAAATGATATATTTCTCACACATGCCATGGTTATATGTGGAATTGCACCCCAAAATACATTCTGCTGCTTCTCCTGAGTAAGGGGATACCACGTTTGGGACTTTTTGGGAGCCTAGCCGCGTATGGGGCCCCAAAATCCAAGCACCGCCTTCAGCATTTCTAAGGGCGCAAATTTTTGATTTCACTCCTCACTACCTATCACAGTTTCGAAGGCCATAAAATGCCAAAATAGCACAAAATCCCCCAAATGACCCCATTTTGGAAAGTAGACACCCCAAGCTATTTGCTGAGAGGCATGTCGATCCATGGAATATTTTATATTTTGACACAAGTTGCAGGAATATGACAAACTGATTTTTTTTTGCACAAAGTTGTCACTAAATTATATATTGCTCACACATGCCATGGTTATATGTGGAATTGCACCCCAAAATACATTCTGCTGCTTCTCCCGAGTACGGGGATACCACATGTGTGGGACTTTTTGGGAGCCTAGCTGCGTACGGGGCCCCAAAAACCAAGTACCGCCTTTAATATTTCTAAGGGCATACATTTTTGATTTCACTCCTCACTATCACAGTTTTGAAGGCCATAAAATGCCAAGATGGCACACAACCTCCCCAAATGACCCCATTTTGGAAAGAAGACACCCCAAACTATTTGCTGAGAGACATGTTGAGTCCATGGAATAATTTTTTTTTTTGCCCCAGGTGATTGAATAATGACCAAAAAGATAAATAAAAAATTACAAAACGTTGTCACTAAATGATATATTTATCACACATACCATTGTTATATGTGGAATTGCACCCCAAACTACATTCTGCTGCTTCTCCTGAGTACGGGGATACCACATGTGTGGGACTTTTTGGGAGCTTAGCCACGTACGGGACCCCAAAAACCAATCACCGCCTTCAAGATTTTTAAGGACATAAATTTTTGATTTCACTCACACAAATCTTGAAGGCGGTGATTGGTTTTCGAGGGCTAGCTACCTAGCGGCACTAATACAGCGATCAGAAAAAACGATCGCTTAGTGACGCTGGTAATAGGGGGTAAAAGGGTTAACTCTAGGAGCAATCAGGGGTTAAAACCTTTATTAGAAAATGTATGGGGGTACCTAACGCTATAAAAACCTGGCGGGCGAACCTCAAAAAATAACTAGCTACCTAGCGACACTAATACAGCGATCAGAAAAACGATCGCTTAGTGACGCTGGCAATAGGGGGTGAAAGGGTTAACTCTAGGGGCAATCTGGGGTTAAAACCTTTATTAAAAAAATTATGGGGGTACCTAATAAAGGTTTTAACCCGATTGCCCCCATAAATTTTCTAACGCTATAAAATCATGGCGGCGAACATCAAAAAATAACTAGCTACATAGCGGCACGAGCAACACTAATACAGCGATCAGAAAAACGATCGCTTAGTGACGCTGGCAAAAGGGGGGTGAAAGGGTTAACTAGGGGGTGATCAAGGGGTTAAAACCTTTATGGGGGGGTAGGGGGGCTATCCTGCACCTAACACTAACTGCCTGAAACTGTCTGTCACACTGACACTAAATGCAGTGATCAGTAAATGATCACTGCTATTTAGTGACAGTGTGACAGGGGGGGTTAATGGGGGGGGGGGGGGATTTGTGTGCCTATGTGCACTGGTGTCAGTGTAGTGCTTGTGTACTCACTGTGAGATGTCTCCTCTCCTCCGCCGGACGAAAATACCGGCGGGAGGAGCGGTGAACATCACTTCTTCCTCTGCCTGTGTTTACAGTGCAGGCAGAGGAGGGCGGGGGAGCGCGTGCATTGGCTGGGAGCGATCGTGAGGGGGTGGACAAAAACGAATAGCCGCACCCTCATCCCGGATCGCTCCCAGAGCCACGGGAACCGCCGCATGTACCGGGGGGGGTCCCGATCGGACCCCCGACCCGCGTCTAGGCAGGCACGTACAGGTAAGTTGATGTGCCTGTACGTGTCATTCTGCCAACGTATATGTACATGCGGCGGTCCTTAAGAGGTTAAAATTTGGCGTGGAGTTCCCCCTCAAGATTCATACCATACACAGCGCCTGGTATTGGCAGGTATCCAAGTCCGTTTCCCTGTTCGTACCCATGGCTAAACGCAACCGCACCAAATTGCACTGTACAAATGCAGTTGATGGGATGCATGATGGGACACATGATGGAACTGTGGCGTCATGAGCGGGGTCACCGGGTGACATCACCAGGTGACCACGCCCTATGCCTATATAAATGGTTGTCCAGCGCTCACACGGCATTACAGCAGGAGAGCTTGTCGAGTCAACATCGGGAGAGGAGAAAGAGGTGGAGAAGACAGCGGAGAAGACCGGGCCCCCGCTAGTAAAAGAGCTGCAAGAAGATAGTGGAGGGGCCCTGCAAAAAGCCCCCTGCCCCAAAGCACTCACCCCCCCATGTTAAGAGAATGCGGCCTGGTACGGTTCAGGAGGGAGGGCGCTCGCTCGTCCCCACCCCCTTTCCTGACCGGCCGGGCTGCATGCTCGAATAGGGGCCTGGTGTGCCAAAATCTTGGGGGGACCTCCACGCCATTTTTTTGGCGTAGGGGTTCACCTTTAAATCTCTACCAGACCCAAGGGCCTGGTATTCTCTTGAAGGGGGAACCCATGCCGTTTTTTTATTTAAAATTTGGCGTAGAGTTCCCCTTCAGGATTCATATCAAACACAGTGCCTGGTATTGGCAGGGATCCAAGTCGGATCCCCGTTCATTAAAAGTCGGACGTATGAGAGCCATGCCCTGTAGCAGCAGGAGGTTGTTTATCTGGGGCCTCCTGGGCTCCGCTGGGGACTCTGTAAGACCAGAGATATAACACATGTACATGACATTATTTTGTCTTCCCCTCAACTGCGGGTTTGTACTAGGGAGGAGGAAAGGGTAAGGTGAATGGTGAATCCCAGTCCTGTTATGGCTGGGCCAGGGATTCTCAGACCCCTGCAAGCCAGACCTCTCACCCCCTTTCCCGTTTGTACTCACCGGGCCCCGACCTGGATCTGCCTGCAGTTGTAGTCGCCTTCCCTTCTGTGACAGTCTCAGTCGGACCCTCTTATGTCTAAAATCATCCTATGTCCACTAGGGGCATTGGATGACTGAGAAATGATATCTTGGACTACCTGAGATGGGATTATTATGTAGTTATTATCCACAATATATTCCAGGATATCTGTAAAGAACTATTTACTGGTTGTCGATTCTGAACTCAACGGGTTAATTGTAAGAGTGACTCATTCATAATGTTGGGACACATACTGTTAGATGCTAATGTCACCAACTCCACCCATCTGTCTGTTCTCTGTGCTAATTGACCCTGCTATTGTGTGAAGATGTCCTGTGTTTATTATAATGTGTATTGTATAGCAGGTAAGTGAGGAGACGCGACGTCTACCCTGAAAGGTCATATCTATGAGTCGCCTAGTCTGGGTAAATGATTAGTTAATTAGCTCATGTTAATTTATGTTCTGGTTACCTCCTCTTTAACTGTATATAAAGTTGTATTCTTGGTTATATTAAACACTCCATGTTCAGCAGACAAACAAGTCTCGTCTCGTTGTGTGCAGCTGGAATATCGGATATCTATATCCAGACCGATAGGAAGCAGTATATGACAGAATCACTCAAGTGGAGTGTGGGACGTTGCATTACACCTTCCTCTTGTTCCATGAGAAGGTTGGCTGAGTCTTGGGCTGCTGCTACTGCTAGAGGGTACAGCGAGCCGACCACTCTCCCCCACCTTGTTCTGTTCCACGCCACTCTCCACGCTGTCTCCCAGCATTTCTAGCACTTCCGGGTTGTGCTGTACATCCGCCGCCGCCCGCTTCCTGTGATGGTCGTTTTCAGAACATGGCTTGGAGTGCAGTGCTTCCTGCAATAGGGAACCCGGAAGTAAAAATAGCGGCCGAAGGTGGTGGTCTTATGCAATACAGCGATGGCGCGCACTCCCTGCGGCCAGAGCGATGGTGCACACTTGGGGGCGACTTGTGAGAAAGACCAAGCCTACAGGTTAGTTCAGCCCTCCCTGGCCTCCCTAGAACCTGTCTAAACAGAGGTACCATCAGACCCTCCCGGTCATTTGGTCTTTAAACAAAACAAACATCCTGCTGTGTTCGGGAGAAACACAATCAATACTGGGGATCATGGGGAAGGGTAAGGACTTATAAAAAGCTGTTAATTGATTGTGTTTCCTGTGTGGAGGAGCCCTCATTTCTCAGGTGTGCATCCTGGAAGGCAATAGGAGAAAAAAAGAGATTTTTGTACTCACCGTAAAAAATCCTTTTCTCTGTCGTCCATGGACGGACATAGCTCCTCTAGTCTTAACAAGTGGGTTATGCTCCGTCTAATAGGAGAGGACTAGGCAGAACAGGTTAGATATTTAAATACATGTTACTTTAACAGTTGAACAGCCCCGCCCAGGGGGCTGGTCCCTCCAGTCATAACCCCTCACTGTGCAGTCAGCAATTCAGTTTGTCAAAAAGCAGTACAAACCTAAAAAGGAGGGGTGGGTTCTGTGTCCGTCCATGGACGACAGAGAAAAGGATTTTACGTCAAGTACAAAAATGGACACAGCTCCTCTAGTCTTGACAAGTGGGACATCCCCAAGCAGTGTAAAAAAATAAAAAAAAATAAAAAAAAAGGAAGGAGGGGTGGACACAGGAATCAAAACACTAACTTCACCCGAAACAAGCAGAGCTCTTCCACGGAGGAGGTGCAACCTTAAACAGCCGCCTGCAGAACCTTGCTGCCGAAGGAAGCATCCGAAGATGCGCTCACATCAACCTTGTAAAATCTGGAGGAGGTGTGAATGGACGACCAAGTCGCCGCCTTACACACTTGTGAGACAGATGCTTGATGTCGGAAAGCCCAGGAGGCACCAATAGCCCTGGTCGAGTGCGCCGTGACAGGGAAGGGAGTCTGCCTAATCCACTAAGAAATGGTGGCCGACGAGACCGCCAGGCCCTTCTGCGGACCAGATACTGCCATAAACAGCGAGTCCGACCTCCGGAACTGAGCCATAGCAGACAGGTACACCCGCAGAGCCTGTACCATGTCTAAGGAATAAAAAAGATTGAAAAGGACACACTGAGTGGGTATTAGCCACTAGAGTATAATTAGGACTTTTTGGGGCTTTGTGCCTGTAATAGGTGAGCTAGTAAATTCACAGAGAATTTCTCATAAACAAAATAACAAATTTTATTTAAATACATAAAAACAATAAATAAAATCAATTGTTTGCCCTGATACAGTATAGATGCTATAATTGATTAGATGGGGGTGGTGCTGGTCACCAACATGTTTCGCATATATTAGCGTCGCCGGGGCGCCGCATCCATCTATTTCATGTCTTCATCTAATAATATGTAAAAACAAAACATATTATTTACATATATTAATGTTACAGGGCATAATATTTCACAAGTGATAACATTCTTTACATAGTATATCGAAGCACCACCCCCATCTAATCAATTATAGCATCTATACTGTAATAGGGCAAACAATGGATTTTATTATTTATTGTTTTTATGTATTTAATAGGGCTGTTACTGATCAAAATTTTTGTGTTCGATTAATCGTTTTGTTTTTTAATCGATTAATTGACTAATTTCGATTAATTATAATGCACATACAGATCCAACTACTTTTAGCTGATCTCCTTGCAGGCTAATTCCCAGTGCAGCTCCAACCACTGGAAAAATGGATAGCAGGATACAAAAAACACACAAAGGCAGCGCTCGATGGGAATAGCATTAAAACTTTTATAGTCTTCAAGTAGGTAACAAAATAAATATTAGACAGGAGATAAAATGTAGCTACATAAACTGTAAAAATGGTGCGAGTAATATCAAATGGTACCAAAAGCAATCATAAAAACAAGTAGCCAAGTATGATACTGGTATAAAAATGGGTACAACAATACCACTGCTGAATCCAGATGAGGAGAGGTTAACATCAGTCCGTCGGCATGTAGATGTCCCATGAAGGGAACTGTCACAACTCCCAGTGGATGGCTGTAGAATCCCAGGTTGATAGAGGGAAGTGATAGAGGGAAGTGTAACAGCCCTTGCGTGTGGCAGATACTAAGGTCCCGCCGGCATGCAGATATGAAGGCACAGCAAAGGAGCCCTTCAGATGGACACCGTAAGCCCCGCTGCTGTCCGTGACGTTACCGCATGTCCGACGGAAATCCCTGAAGGCCCAGAAGCCGGCGGAGAGGTGAGTACCAATCAAAAGAATTTTAATCGATCAAAAAGTTTAAAGATTAATCGATTAATTAAAAGTTAATTTGCACAGCCCTAGTATTTAAATACAATTTGTTATTTTGTTTATAAGAAATTCTCTGTGAATTTACTAGCTCACCTATTACAGGCACAAAGCCCCAAAAAGTTCTAATTATACTGTAGTGGCTAATACCCACTCAGTGTGTCCTTTTCAATCTTTAACTCTTCAAGGAATGGTGCATTGTTGTCTGTGCTGGCAATTGTCCAGTAAATCTCCTTTCAAATATACATGTCTAAGGAATGTAATGCAACCTCTTTGGGATGAGACGGCCAAGGACACAAGGAAGGAAGTAAAATGTCCTCATTTAGATGAAAAGCTGAAACTACCTTCGGAAGAAAAGAAGGCTGCGGGCGTAGCACCACTTTATCCTTATGGAGGACCAACTAAAGTGACTTGCAAAACAAGGCCCCCAACTCAGAAAACCTCCTGACAGAAGTGAGGGTCACTAGAAAAGCCACCTTCTGAGACAGTGTCAAGAGAGGAATTTCTCTGATGTTCTCAAAAGGAGGTTCCTGAAAAACCGAGAGCACCAGATTCAAATCCCATGGAGGAAGCAGTGGCCCAATTGGGGGAATCACATGTCAAACCCCCCCTGTACAAATGTACCCACCAGTGAATGGGTCGCCAAGGGTCGTTGAAAGAAAACAGCCAAGGATGAAATCTGTCCCTTAATGGTAAAAACAGCAGGACCCTGGAAATCGAATATGCCCGTGGGCGCCACTCCATCTCTTTGAACATAGAGATGTAGGCCTTCCAAGTGCGATGGTAGATCTTCTGAGAAGATGACTTTCGAGCCCTCAGCATGGTTAAAATGACTGAATCTGACAGACCTCTGTCCATTAGTACCTGGTTTTCAATAGCAATGCCGTTAAAGCCAGCGATTGTAAAGCAGGATGAAGTATGTGATCTTGAGACAGAAGCTCCTTCTGCATTGGCAGCCGCCAGGGTGCATCCGCCTCCAGGTGCACGAGGTCGGAGAACCAGGGATGCAGGGGTCAATCCGAAGCGATTAGAATAACCGGGATCCCCTCAGCCTCTACTCTGCGGAGCAGACGAGGAAGCAACTTCAGTGGGGGAAAGGCATAAATTAGCCAATACTGACCCCACAGGGCCACCAACGCGTCTGCCCAGGGATCTCTGGACCTGGCCACGAACCTCGACACCTTGCTATTGAGTCGAGAAGCCACAAGATCTACGTCCGGCGTGCCCCACCTCCGGCAAAAGAGTTGAAACACCTCCGGATGCAACGACCATTCTCCGTCTGTCAGTTTTCTACGCCTAGAATGTAAACGGCCGACAGAGCCGGCACGCTCCTTTCCGCCCACCACAGGATCTGAGTGACCTCTGATGTCGCGGCCGAGCTCTGGGTTCCTCCCTGATGATTGACATAAGCCACGGCTGTGGTGTTGTCCGACTGGATCCTGATTGGACACCCCTGTAGCCTCTGCGACCACGAGGAGAGACACAGCCTGATCGTTCGAAGTTCTAGAACATTGATTGGTAGGTGGGATTCGTCCCGAGTCCAGCGACCCTGGGCCAACAGGGCTCCCCAGACTCGAGGGAGGCTACCATGAGGCCCAGGACTCTCATGCAGGATGTTAACTCGACCATTTGCGGGATGTTAACAACTTCATCGCAGTCTGGAGTGTCTGTAACTTCTCCAGGGGAAGGAAGACTCTCGCCTCTTGAGGAGTCCAGAATCAAACCTAGTTACTCCAGACGCTGAGTCGGTACCAACACCTGCCAATATAGGCCGTAACGCTGACCCCAGCATGGTGAACATGGAGAACATGGAACGGCTCACCGCTTCGGACCTCCTTTCAGTGTGGTCCTTAAATGCAGGGGTCCCCTCCACGGGAGAGTGGTTACTTTATTTAGGAGCCCGGGGGACACAAAAACCAGAGAAGAACCCCATTTTTAAAAAGCTCTTCTCAAAAGGATAATGGACTGCCAGGCACTGAGGCACCACAAAAGGACTTCTGCGGCCGTTCCCATTCCTTATCAATGAACTTATCAAATTAAGATACATAAGGAAAAACGTTAACAGAGCGGTTCGCTTTGTACGACCCAAAAGAGACTGACCCCTCCGCGGACGTCTCCGTTGTATCCTCCAGCTTTGTCCCTGACAGCATTGATAAGCGCACTCAAGAGTGCCCTGTCTTGCGCTGACCCAGGGAGGTCCTGGTCCGCATCCTCCGATATTTCAGAACCGGGGTCCTGTACCGCAGCCAGGCCCGAATCCGAGTCAGAGCATTCCCCTGATGATGGCAGGGGGCCCTTTTTACCCCCCTTACGCCCACACGCCGCTTCCACCCTGGCCACAAAATTACTCCAGGACAGTCGACAAAGTATCCATGGGAACCGCAGGTGCAACCGGTTGCTGCCTCTGGAATGCTTGGGGAAGACAAGCCAGCTACTGACTCTATATTGCCCACTGACAGCCCTTAGGGACTAGTCATAACACCTTAACAAAAACAGAAACCACCATCCACTGATGAGGGGGGGGTTAAACAGGGAACTCACCACCCAGCAAGGGACCGTTCAGCGCCGCAGCCCGCTCTCTGTCTGCGCACATCGTGTGTTTGAGGAAACCCGTGAGGTGAATTTGCTCTGCTCGCGCCATGTCGGGAGTCAGCCAGCGCTAGAGGCCAAAACCTAATCCAAAATGGCCACCAGACACCTCAGAGAAAGGACGCGGACCCCAAGAAAATGGCCGCCCGCAATGCAGAGCTGCGTCACAGCGCAGCCACGGCAGAATAGCCGCCAATGTAAAAGACAGGCAAGGGAAAAATGGCTTTGGGTGCCAACAAAATGGCACCCGAACGCGGCAATGTGAATTAGAAGACTGCAGCAGAGACTTTCAAACTTAGAAACCACACTCTACAGAAAGCAGGCCTGACACCCCTAGAGTCCCCCCACAGGCATACACCGGTCGCAGCAAGCCCCGCTAGGCCAGTAGGAGAAGAAGGTGACTGAGGGCAGATAAAGGGATGACAGGAGAACCCCTTAATCCTAGAAAAGCCAAGCTGTTCCATCCTGCCTAAGCAGGAGGAACCGTACTTACCTGTCCTTGCAAGGACCTGCTGGTGCGTTCCTGACAGGCCTACAACCGAATAGTACGGAGTAGCTGTCGCTCAGTTTACTGTGATTGAGACAACACCAGCCTGGACATTTGTGGACCTCAGAGGAAAAAAAAGCTCACCGGCCACCCCTGGAGCCATGGGGTCCGTCGTGGCCAACCCAGCACGTAGCCAAGGTCTGCTCGATAGCTGTAAAAGTGCAGCGCCAGAAAAAAAAGAGGGGGTCCACCTGGATGGGGGATCCCTAATATAGTCCAATCGTCGGGACCATAAAGTGGGCGTAGATGTAATATCTATTTCCCAAATGTATACTCGTGAAGCACAAATTATAAAGGACATATATTATTGTGAAGTAACATATGAATCAATCAGTGAACAAATGTTCAATCTTATTATAGTGAAGTGTGTAGTCCCATTTCCACATAGGAGTAATCCTTATGTTCTCATGAGTGTATGGAAATACACTATTCCCTCTGTCAGGTAACACCACAACTTCCAATAGACAATCCTTGGAATGAAAGCAAGATGGATACGCTTACCAACTGGAGTAGACCCGCAGCTCACCTAACGGCTTGTATGGGCCGATTGCCCTCCCTGGGTCTTGAAAGGTGGCCAGAAGGAGACTTGTGTTGTAGTGAGTGATGCTCACAAAAAGATCCGATCAGGGGGAACAAGAAAAGAAAAAATAGGGAAGCAACTCCTCATAGGGTAAAGGAGTTTAATTAAAAAATCCCAAAAATTAAAAAATATCAAGGATCGTTAATACAATGTAGGAAATGTCCAAATATGAAATCCAAATGGGCACACATATAAAATAAGTCAAAAATTCCACAAATTCACAGCAAAAAGCATCCACATGGAAAAGTAACAGGTCCAATGCGTAATGGAAGTGATTAGGGTCCAGTCACCCGACCAGTTTTGTCTTACCAGACTTCAACAGGGGTTGTAACTTAGCCCAAAGATTACGCCTTAAATAGCCCCTCCAGGTAGCCCTATGAGACCTCATTCTCCATCGCCTTGGATATTTCTGGCGTGCGTTCCAAATACTGTCACTTCCGCTGAATGTGTTCCGCGCACTGGAAGTGACAAGGCCTAAATCTGCTCCAATAGATCCCGATGGTATAGGCCTCCCCCAATCTAAATCCTTCTCCCAGGTCAGTGGGAGGAGGCAAGAACGGACGGCACTGTCCCACGCTCCACCGTCATACCAGAGGAGCGCACTGTCATACCAGAGGGGGGGGCGCCAGCACACACCCATCCCTGCTCGATAGCTGGAGTAGGGGGACTACAAGGATCTATAAATATCCAACCTATCACCCAACCAGCAGTTGATAGAAGATTCTCAAAATAAAATAAAAAAATTCTTCAGGACCCTGGACTCAAGAAGGGAGCTAGGTCCTACTCCTCTACTAGGCAGGAAAAAAAAAAACTGAATTGCTGACTGCAACTGTTCCACTCTGTTAAAGTAACATGTATTTAAATATCTAACGTGTTCTGCCTAGTCCTCTCCTATTAGATGGAACATAACCCACTTGTCAAGACTAGAGGAGCTGTGTCTGTCTATGGACCTTAAAGAGAAAATGGCCTTGTCATGAAGGGGGGTAAACCTCCCGGAGCTGAAATGGTTAAGGGCTTTGTGCAGGGAAGATCTGCTTCTGAACCCAGAGAAGCTGGAGGCCGATAGACTGCAGGTGATATAAGGCATTACAATTAAATTTAAAGTAAAAGTTTATCAGCATTGTTCATTATATTTAACGTGATTATATGCATGAAAAAAAGTCTCAGCCTTCAGTACTACTTTAACCACTTAAGACCCGGACCAATACGCTGGTAAATGACCCAAGGTGTTTTTGCGATTCGGCACTGCGTCGCTTTAACAGACAATTGCACGGTCGTGCGATGTGGCTCCCAAACAAAATTTGCGTCCTTTTCTTCCCACAAATAGAGGTTTCTTTTGGTGGTATTTGATCACCTCTGCGATTTTTATTTTTTGCGCTATATACAAAAATAGAGCGACATTTTTGAAAAAAAAACACTATTTTTTACTTTTTGTTAAAAAAAAAATCAAATAAACTAAATTTTAGTCAAACATTTAGGCCAACATTTATTTAGCCACATGTCTTTAGTAAAAAAAAAAAAAAAAAAAAAAAAATCGCAATAAAAAAAAAATAGCTACCTAGCGGGAACAGCGGCACTAATACAGCGATCAGAAAAATGATCGCTTAGTGACGCTGGCAATAGGGAGTGAAAGGGTTAACTAGGGCGGTGATCAGGGGGTTAAAACTTTATATGGGGGGGTGGGGGGGGCTATCCTGAACCTAACACTAACTGTTTTTTACACTGCCTGTCACACTGACACTAAATGCAGTGATTAAATCACTGCATTCAGTGACACTGTGACAGGGGGGTGGGGGGGGGGGCGATCACAAGGGGTTAATATGCCTATGTGAGTGTGTGTCAGTGTTGTGTTGGTGCACACTTACTTGTGATGTCTTCTCTCATCAGCAGCGCTGGGAAACAGCGCTGCGATGAGAGATTACATCATTTCCTCCTTCCTGTGTAAACACAGGAGGAGGAAGTGACAGGCTGGGAGCGCGCTCCCATTGGCTGGGAGCGATCGCGGGGGGGGCGGATATCACGGACATCCGCCCGCAGATCCCGGATCGCTCCCAGAGGTAGGGGGACCCCCGCACGCCGCGGAGGGGGTCCCGATGGGACCCCCGAACCGCACTCAGGCGGGGACGTAAATTTACGCCCTTGTGCCTGTACGTGCCATTCTGTGCGTGCGGGGGTCCTTAAGTGGTTAATATTTACATTTATATTCCCCCTCCACCCTTCATCATGTCTGACTCCCAGTTAAAATATCCTGTATATCTGACTTCTGGGTATATTTCTTTAACTTTCCTGGCGGTATGATTCTGTCTGGAATTTTGTACCAAAAGCGGTAGTTTTTTGCATGGAAATTTGGTGATATGTATTATAGGCCTGCAATTCTTAGTAATTACTTATTTAAACCTGACCAAAACAAGACTCTAGTAGACATCCCGGATGTGATAAATTTGAAACAAAACGCATGAAATTATAATCTAATCAATAATATGATTTTATTTAATAATGTAATGAAAAATAATGAAATTTGTCAAACAAAGAAATTCAATACACATCTTGAGTGCGAAACAGTTTGAAGCATGGAACTAGACAAAGTCCGACGTCGCAATCGGGACAATAGTACCTTGTTTCTTTTCAGACTTTTTTTCCCCATTACCATCTCTCTTGGAACAGCAAACGACGCACATCCTGGTAGGCGCTAACTTTCTTACGGTTGACGGCACGTAGTCTACAAAATGACGATCTGTCAGGTGTTCTGGGTTGACAACGTCAACAGCGCGTCGTCCCGGGTCTGTTAGCAGCTACTGATGGCATCTGGTGGTTGATAAAAATCTGCTGAGCCACCTTTCCAGATAAAGTCAGAATGAACAAGTGGTATTTCAGTGTTTGCTCTAAAAAGGATATAGGCGTTCCAAAGGCATTGTTCCAGGAGATGCCTGAAAATCTTTTTGTAATACTTCTTCTGTTTCCGCATCGCTGGGTAAAATGTCATTGCCTGATCGCCTCAGTCGACACCTCCCATCGTATGATTATAGTCAATCACGACTTGCGGCTTCAGCACATCTTTCCCATGTTTTCTGTGGACCATGGTAGTGGAGGTGCTGTGCACGGTGCTCATGAGACACACGTCCTTGTCTCGCCATTGTATTGCCATCTTTTGAAAGGCAACCATCTCTCCTTTTTTTTGTTTTTTCTTGCCAAACATTGATAGCATGTCACGCCGGTTTGGCCTAACGGTACCATACCCATCAGTTTTGTTTAGGAGCAAAGTTTCAGAGATGTGTAAAAATATTATCCGTTGTCACACAATATCCCTGGTTCAGCAATGGGCCCAGGAGTGCAAGGACAGATGATGTGGCCATCCCATAGCAGCTGTACCTGGGGTTGAACCTGGTGCCTTTACCAGTGTAAATGACCGCATTCCAGATGTATCCAGTGGATGATTCGCAGAGCATGTAAAATTTGATGCCAAACTGCGCTCTTTTGGATGCAATAAACTGTATCCAGCTCAGGTGTCCCTTGTAGGCCATCAGACTTTTGTCCACACTGACGTCCCTTTCTAGCACGTAGGTCTGCTGGAAGTTGGTGATAATCATTTGGCATACTTCGTGATTTTTTTTTTTAGTTTGGGCGCAGGATGAGTGGCCTCATCAAACTCTTCTTTGTTGAAGTGTAAATTCTTCATGATGAGCGAAAAACAGTATTCGGACATCACGGTGCCAAAAAATGGAGTGGCCAGTAGCTTATTGGTGGTCCAATACCATTTCTGGAGCGGTTTACCCACCACCCCCTGAAGGATGATGAGTCCAGAAACTGGCAGATGTCCTCTTCAGTGACCAGTTCCCATTTTCTGGATCTGGAAAACCTGGCACGCAGCGTAGCAGATTGCTGATCATGGTAGCGGTTGGTTTCTGGAACGATTTTTAAAATTACCTCCTCAGTAAGAAATAATTTCAAGTACGCCAGACGGTTGTCACTCTCCACATCTACCTTCATCCCAGGAGATCCAGTGAATTGGAATCTCGGGGGGGGGGGGGGGGGTTCCTGGTCCGCATCGCTGTCTATAGGGCACCAAGTACGCACATCGCTTAGGTCAGGTGCGGGATCATCGGCGTCACTTTCTGGATCAGTGTCGGTGTCAGAGTCAGATGACAAATCTCCCCACAACTCACTATCGCTCTGTTCTGCGAGCACCTCCGTGTCGCTGTCGCTCAACTGATCCAAAAGCGCATTTGTAGGACAGCGCTTTTTTTATGCCATTTTCAAATGATTTTATTTGTCACAAATGACAATGGCAAGGGGCACTGAAAGGGCACTGTATCTAAGGTGATACAATGTAATCTGAGATGATTACACTGTATCACCTCCTTTTTATGTGTTTGTGCAACATTTGAATTTCCCTTCCAGTTCCGCTCCCATGCACCATTGCTGCTGCAGGGAACGGAACCAGGAAGTCAGCAGACCGGACGGACGGAGCTGCGGGGATCTCGCCGGTGATCACAGCAATGGGAGATCATCGCTTGATCGCCAGGAGTAGGTAAGGAACCCCGCTGCAGGCTCTGCACATCTACCCCGAGCATGACTCGGGGATACCAATCGTAGCAGGAAAAAAACACCCCGAGTCTCACTCAGGAATACCGCTAAGGGGGTTAAATCTCTTAACCTGCCCCGGACCATTTGTCAGTTTAAAGATGAAGGTCTTTTTACAATTTGGCACTGCGTTGTTTTAACTGACAATTGCGTGGTCGTGCAACGTGGCTCCCAAACAAAAATTTACGTCCTTTTTTCCCCACAAATAGAGCTTTTTTTGTGGTATTTGATCACCTCTGCATTTTTTATATTTTGCACTATAAACAAAAATAGAGTGACAATTTTGAAAAAAAGCTATATTTTTTACTTTTTGCTATTATAAATATCCCCAAAAATATAAAAAACAAACGTACCGATACGTATTCTTCTACATATTAAAAAAAAAAAAGAAAAAGAAAAAAAAATTCGCAATAAGCGCTTATTGATCGGTTTGCACAAAAATTATAGCGTTTTCAAAATAGGGGATAGTTTTATGGCATTTTTGTTAACTTTTACTAGTAATGGCAGCGATCAGTGATTTTTATTGTGACTGCGACATTATGGCGGACACATTGGACACTTTTGTCACATTTTTGGGACCATTGATCAGTGCTATAAAAATGCACCGATTACTGTGAAAATGACACGGGCAGTGAAGGGGTTGACCACTAGTTGGCACTGTAGGGGTTAAGTGTGCCCTAGTGAGGGATTGTAGGGGGGATGGGATGTGTGTGACAAGACAGTAATCAGCACTTCCGATTAACAGAGACATGAAAATAATTATCAGAAGAGCTGTCCAAGACCCAAGGGTCATTTGTGGAGAGCTTCAGAAAGACCTGGAATTAGCAGATATAATTGTTTCAAAGAAAACAATAAGTAATGCACTTGACCACCATGGCCTATATGCACGCTCACAAAGAAAGACTCCATTGCTGAAGAAAAAGCATGTTGAAGCTTGTTTAAAGTTTGCTGCACAACATTTAGATAAGCCTGTGAAATGCTTAGAGAAGATAGTCTGGTAAGACCAAAATTTTACTTTGGATGCCATAATACATACCATGTTTGGAGGTCAAATGGCACTGCACATCACCCCAAAAACACCATACCAACAGTGAAGTTTGGAGGTGGGAACATCATGGTGTGGGGCTGAATTTCAGTATACGGTACTGGCAAAGTTTATATCATTGAAAGAAGGATGAATGAAAAAAATTGTACCAAAACATTCTTGGTAAAAATTTGCTGCCATCTACCAGGATGATTGAGATGAAATGAGGGTGGACAAGCAAGACAATGATCCCAAATACAAACTCTCAATTGGTTCAAAGGAAGAAAATAAAGCTGGTAGAAGGGCCAAGTCACCTGACTTGAATCCAATAAAAAAAAATCTATGGAAAGAATTCAAGATCAGAGTTCATAAAAGAGGCCCACTGAACCTTCAAGATGTGTGTGGTAGAATGGCCCAAAATCACACCTGAGCAATGCATGCGACTAGTTTCTCCATACAGGAGGCATCTTGAAGCCGTCATTACCAACAAAAGATTTTGTATGAAGTATTAAATAAATTAAGAGTGTCATTCCAATTTATTCCACATAACATCATTTATGAAATTATTTGTTTTGGTTTCTTTGTATGTATAAATTGCATGGGTTGTTACCGACATGTGGGAAAAAGCACCTTTAGAAATATATTTACCTAGAAAAATTGTGACATTTTTCCCGCTATATACAGTATCTCTGAAAAAGTGCGTACACCCTCACATTTTTTTGTAAATATTTTATATCTTTTCAGGCGACAACACTGAAGAAATTACACTATGCTACAATGTAAAGTAGTGTGTGTACAGCTTGTACAACAGTGTAAATTTGCTGTCCCCTCAAAATAACTAAACCACTGGCAACAAAAGTGAGTACTCCCCTAAGTGAAAATTTCCAAATTGGAACAATTAGCCATTTTCCCTCCCTGATGTCTTGCAACTTGTTAGTGTCACAAGGTCTCAGGTGTGACTGGGGAGCAGGCATGTGCAATTTGGTGTTATCGCTTTTACTCTCTCATACTGGTCACTGGAAGTTCAACATGGCACCTCATGGCAAGGAAATTTCTGAGGCTCTGTAAAAAAAGAATTGTTGCTCTACATAAGGATGGCTTAGGCCAGGGGTAAGCAGCCTTACAGAGGTGGAGATCTACCTGAACGACATGGGAGAAGTCAAAGATTACTGGGCACAGTGTCGCCTTCTCCCACATGTTTTAAACCTCTAATTGCTGTATTACTGTGTCGCAATCTCGTGCATTGCATGGCAATCATGGTTTTAAATCAGGTGTTGAGGAGGCAACATATTGACGCCTCACCACCTGCCAAACACAGGTTGCTTTTCAGAGGAGGAGCCCTTAGTTGCATTCAGCAGCGGCACCCTTAGGCCCCTTTCACATGTGTGGACCTTTTTTCCTTTTTTTATCCATCCGTTTGCAGATGAAAACGGGACATACATTGGTCCCTATGTGATTGCGGTTGTCAGCGGATAAACATCCGCTGACACCTGTAATTGTCCGCCTCCGCAATGATCCGCTTTTGCGGACAGAAGAAAACCCTATTTTTCTTCCGTCTGCAGAGCGGATTGGATGAACATGGACACACGGTCCGTGTTCATCCGATCCCCCATGGGGGAGAGCGGAGAAAAAACAGGGCGGTCTCTGCACAGTGTGCGGGGACCGCCCTGTCAGCCGACAGCTCAGCGGTGATTTACGGAGGAATCCCCGCTGAGCAGACGGACACACGGAGACGGCTCAATACTGATCCGCCCCGTGTGAAAGGGCCCTTAGAGCTCATTCACAGGTAATGTTGGTGATGGTTGAGCCCCAGTTATACCACTTCCAATCCCCACCCACATTTGGTGTACACATCCCCTGCAGCAGAAATTAAGCCTTCTGTTGCTTTTGGTAAGTGCAGCCGCCTGCCAAGGGTGACCCATTAAGTAAATGGGGCCACTCTGCAAACGCCCCACAACTTCATGCTTCTGAGAGGTCCAATGTGTTAAAACAGGTGGTGAGAAAACACCACAACGCTATTATGCCCAGTGTATTGCTTCACATTGACCTGAAGATCTCTTTTTTTCCTGCTGCTGGCAGCACTCTGGAGACTGCTAGGAAGGATAAGCACTACAGGGGAGGCGTCAAAGTATGTGGCTCTTGCTTTTTACTACAGCTACAAGTAATCCCTCTGCATTGCACTATTTTGTTTTGTTTGATGTTCTGGAATGGCAGCAAGCCCAGACCATGATCTACCAGTCACCTGTCAACGATCTATTGGTAGATAGCAATCTACAGGTTTCTGACCAGCGGCCTAGACTATAAGAAGATTGCCAATACCCTGAAACTGAGCTGAAGCACCATACAGCGATTTAACAGGACAGGTTCCACTCAGAACAGGCCTCGTCATGGTCGACCAAAGAAGTTGAGTGCACATGCTGAGCGTCATATCTAGAGGTTGTCTTTGGGAAATAGATGTAGAAGTGCTGCCAGCATTGCTGTAGAGGTTGAAGGTGTGGGTGGGTCAGCCTTTCAGTGCTCAAACCATACGCCACACACTGCACCAAATTGGTCTGCATGGCTGTTGTCCCAGAAGGAAGCCCCTTTCAAAGATGATGCACAAGAAAGTCCGCAAACAGTTTGCTGAAGACTAACAGACCAAGGACATGGAATACTGGAAACATGTCCTGTGGTCTGATGAGACCAAGATAAACGTATTTGGTTCAGATGGTGTCAAGCGTGTGTGGCAGCAACCAGGTGAGGAGTACAAAGACAAGTGTGTCTTGTCTACAGTCAAGCATGGTGGTGGGAATGTCATGGTCTGGGGCTGCATGAGTGCTGCTGGTACTGGGGAGCTACAGTTCATTGAGGGAACCATGAACGCCAACATGTACTGTGACATACTGAAGCAGAGCATGATCCCTCCCTTCGGAGACTGGGCCACAGGGCAGTATTCCCACATCATAACTACCCCAAAACACACCTCCAAGACAACCAGGCCTCCCAAGCATGTCTGCAGATCTAAACCCTATTGAGCATCTGTGGGGTATCCTCAAACAGAAGGTGGAGGAGCACAATAAATAAATATACTATAAAATGGAAAAAAAAAATGTGTCCTTTTAAAGTCGCATCAATGCAATGGCTCTCCCCTTTTATATTCCCCCTTTATTAGTATTATAATAATAATAATAATAATACAGGATTTATATAGCACCAACAGTTTACGCAGCGCTTTACAATATAAAAAGGGAGATAATACAGTTACAATACAATAAAATACAAGAGGATTAAGAGGGCTCTGCTCAGAAGAGCTTACAATCTAATAGGGTGGGGCAGGTGGTACAAAAGGTTGTATTTGTGGGGAATGAGCTGATGGAAGGGGTAAAAGATTAGTTGGAAACTTGATAGGCTTCCCTGAAGAGGCAAGTTTTCAGGGATCGAATGAAGGTAGCAAGATTAGGGGATAGCCAGACAGGTTGAGGTAGTGAGTTCCAGAGGTTGGGAGAGGCTCTGGAGAAATCCTGGAGAAGAGCATGGGAGGAGGAGACAGAGCTTGACAGTAGGAGGTCTTGAGAAGAACGGAGAGGACGGTTTGGGATATGTTTAGAGACAAGATTGGTGATGTAGCTTGGGGCAGAGTTGTGGATGGCTTTGTAGGTTGTGGTTAGTATTTAGAATTTAATTCGCTGGGTGATCGGGAGCCAGTGCAGGGATTGGAGGAGAGGTTTGGCAGACACTGAGTGGTTGGTAAGGTGGATAAGTCTGGCAGCAGCATTCATGATAGACTCTATAGAGAGGCAGGCCAATAAGAAGGGAGTTGCAATAGTCAAGGCGAGAGATAACAAGGGAGTGAATGAGGAGTTTGGTGGTTTCATTTGTTAAAAAGGGGCGGATTTTAGAGATGTTACGGAGGTTTATTCTACAAACTTTTGACAACGATTGGACTTGAGGCTGAAATGACAAGTAAGAGTCTAGGATTACACCTAGTACCCTGGCGTGAGGGGGAGGGACTAATAGTTGCATTGTTGATTTTGATGAAAAAGTCATGGAGGGGGGCACGGGTAGGAGGCATGTTAGTGACTCAGTTTTAGAGAGATTTCGTTTAAGGAAGTGATGAGACATCCATGCTGAGATGTCAGTTAGTAAGTTAGTAATGCGAGAGGAGATTAAAGGAGTGAGGTGAGGAGAAAAAATATAGATTTGGGTGTCATCGGCGTATAGGTGGTATTGAAAGCCATGGGTTATCAAGTGACCAAGGGAGGAGGTGTATATAAAGAAGAGAAGTGGTCCAAGAACAGAGCCTTGAGGGACCCCCACAGAAAGGGGCATGGGAGAGGAGACAGAGTTGTAGGTAACACTGAAGGAGCGCTGTGATAGGTAGGCAGAGAACCAGGATAGAGGAGAATCTTGGAGGCCAAGGAAATGGAGTTTGTTGATAAGGAGCAGGTGGTCAATGGTATCAAAGGCAGCAGAGAGGTCAAGTAGAAGGAGTATGGAGTACTGGTTGTTGCATTTAGCAGTTAGTAAATCGTTAGCGATTTTTAGTAAGACTAAAGTGGAGTGCTGCGAGCGAAAGCCAGACTATAAGGGGTCAAGAAGGTTATTTTCACTGAGGTAGGAGCCAAGACGGTTGTAGACTAGGCGTTCTAGAAGTTTAGAGGTGAATGAGAGCAGTGAGATGGGCCTTAAGTTGTTCAGGTTGGTGGGGTCCAGTGAGGGCTTTTTAAGTATGGGAGTGATCTGTGCATGTTTTAGAGGGGAGGGGAAGGTACCAGTAGAGAGGGAGAGATTAAAGATGTGAGTGAGGGAGCATAGGATAGAAGAAGAGGGTGACCGTAGTAGTTGAGGGAACAGGGTCCAGGGGACAATTGGTTAGGTGGACATCTGAGAAAAGTTTTGTAACCTCTTCAATAGTCGCCAATTCAAAAGAGGAGAGTGTTGAAAGTGCCGTTATGTTGGGTGGTGAATATGTACGGACGGTGGAGGCGTCCTCACGAATTGCATCAATCTTGTCTTTGAAGTGATTGGCAATCTCTTGGGCAGTGAGTGAGTGAGTGGGTAGAGGGGGTGGGGGGCGAAAGCAGAGAGTTAAAGGTTGAGAAGAGCCTACGGCGACTGGATGACAAGGTATTAATAAGAGAGACAAAATAGTCTTGTTTGGCAGCATGAAGGCAGGAATTGTATTTTAGAAGGGCAGATTAATATAGGGTGAAGTCCTGCAGGCATTTGGTTTTACGCCACAGTCGTTCAAGAGCACGGCAATGTCTCTTAAGATTTCTAGTCTTGTCAGTTTGCCAGGGTTGTAAGGGTCGGGGCCTGATTCTGCATGTGGTTAGAGCAGCAAGTGTATCTAGTGATGATGAGAATGAACTATTGTAGACAGAGGTGGCTAGGTCAGGACAGGACAGAGAAGAGATTATGTCATATAGGTGGTCAGTAGCAGAATAGAGAAGAGAAGGGTTAAAGTTGCGAAGGGTCCTACAAGTAATTGTTTGCTTCTTGGAGAGATGGTTGGTTGGAGGCAAGGATACGGTGAAACTGATAAGGTTGTGATCAGAGAAAGGTAAGGGGGTGTTGGTGAGGTTGGCAGGATTGCAGAGATGAGAGAATACAAGGTCAAGGGTATTACCATTGGAGTGAGTGGAAGTATGTGTCCATTGGAAACAAAGAAAAATGGATAGCCGCACTCCCCTTTTGCCTTGACCCAAATGTTTTAGAATACATATACTAGCCTCCCTACACGGAAGTTTTTCACATTTGCTGACACCTTTGATCACATTATGTTTTGGTCTCTCACTTCAGTGACGCCCATTATTAATCATTTCCATTTCACTTTAATTCACCTTCTTCACACTTTTCATATTTGGCTACGATGTGTCTACATGCTTTGACACAATTTGCCACTCTTTTCTTTTATGTATGAATATATTTTTTATGATTGGATGTATTTATGGGTGCATTTTTCCCGATTGTTGTCATTAAATTTCGGGTAACCCTTTACAGCCACATTCCCAATTATGTCTATATGCACGTCACCATAATGGATGAATCCATCTCCAATACACACATAGATCTATTCTTTCTGCCATTTACCATTGAACAAGTTGTTAGATAGATCTAGTGCTTCATTTCATTACATATGTTTTCATTCATATCGATATACACATTCACATTTATTTTCACTCTTATTCATATTTATTTGTTCCATCACCATTATACATTTCATTTGCATAGTCTATCTTATGCTCTTTTTACAGCCTATTGTGGTTTGAATTGTATCGTCTTTAAGCTTTTATTTTATTTCATTCATCATTGCCTCTTTTGTGTCACTGTAGTACTATGTATGTACCACATATACAGTATTTTATATGTGCATTATGTTTATAATGTGCTATTATTTATACATTTTGATTATTGGTTTCACATTTGTGTGTATTTGTTTGTTTTTTCTTGCTTTGGTGTGCACAGGTGTAATGTGACTATCTCATTGGCATCAGGGGTTGTCCTAATATCATAGGCTCCTCCCGGGCAATTAATTGAGATAGGTATATATAGAGCATAGGGTGAACATGTGACCAAACAGTTATAATGCTCCATTAGCCATGAATAAGCACTGATCCAGTGCGAAACGCATCGGCTGTTCCTTGTTTCCACTGCTGTGACCCCATTTTTGTACATGCTGTCTATTGAATAAAAGACCACCCATCAGGTTTTGGAGTGCGGCTATCCATTTTTCTTTGTCTTCATTTTGCTTAGTGCACCGCCAGCACCCTCGGTATCCTGCACCACCTGTAACCATTTAGTGATCCCACCTGGAGCGGTGACTCCTTTCTTTCTATGTGTCCATTGGGTTAAGTCAAAAAGAAGGAGGTTAAGTTGAGAAGTTTAGCTGTAGTTGGGCTGTTAACATTGACAGGAATGTTGAAGTCACCAACAATGATAGTGGGTATTTCAGAGGAGAGAAAGTAGGGTAGCCTGGCAACGAAGTCATCAAGAAAGCACGATACTGGTCCGGGAGGCCGATCAAATTTCTTTGAGGATTGCAGCAATTTGAGAAAACAGATGGATACAGTGCATCTCGAAAGAAGAGAGGGAGGGATAGGAAGGACTTTCGAAGGTGCTTTGTGGGGATAGAAGAAATCCAACTCCACCGCCTTTGTCCATTAGGTCTGGAGGATCGAGTTCCAATTGAGGCCTCCATGGGATAGGGCAGCAGGAGAAGCAGAGTCCAAATTTTGAAGCCAGATTTCGGTTATGGCGAGTATGTTAAAGCCATGAGAGATGAAGAGGTCATGTACCGATGTTAGCTTGTTACAGATGGAACGGGCGTTCCAAAGGGCGCATGAGATTGGTGGTCTGCTTTGAGGAAGCAGGGGGATAGAAATTAAACTGAGTGGATTGCAGTGGTTGCCAGATGAGGGGTATTGGACATGTGGCTTACTGTTGGAAAATGGTAGACCAGGATTAGGGGAAATGTCACCTGAGACTAGGAGAAGGAGGAGGGTGATGAAGGCACGATGGGAGTGGGATGTGCATAAGCGCACGTGTCTAATGGCCCTGGTTTTTAGGTCAGTATGTGGGTGCAGCAAATGCAGGAGATGATGGGTGTTGTAGTAGGGGGAGGGTAGGAGTGAGGGTGATATGTGCAGGCTGCAGGGTAGAGAGGAGGGGTAGAGTAAGGATAATTTCAGGACAGAAGTCCCAGATGTGAGAAGGAAGAGAAGGAGCATGATATTTGATAGAGAGTATGACCGACTTCATATAAAATTTCAAATGCTGGCTTGCCTGTAGTCTCAGACTTGAGCAGAGTTTTTGTCGTATCCTCCTCCAGATTTAGTTATCTTGCTTTCATTAAACTGTGGCATTGAAAGCGCGCATCACTCGTGACAGAGTCACTCAGGATAGAGCCACAGTATCTGCGCCGTGCCCCCGTCTGTGCCACCCCATAGAATGCTTTAAATTTATAGGGAGACTGGGCAGGCATACATTTCTCTATTGGTCATTATGGGGTCAGATTTAAGACACCTGAATATGGGAGAGGAGATGGGCTTTAAATTAAGGACATTTCCTGGACTGGTCCCTCTTGGCTTCTTCCCATTCCTCCTTCTTCCCCCCGGGTATATATATATGTAAGGGGTCACAATAGAGCCATGAACCCTTTGACCTGGTGTTGATGTTTATATTTTATATTGTAATTCTTTTATTAGTAACCTCCTATAGTAGTGACCATATAGCTGTGGCATGTTGAACATGTTTAGAACCATATTTATATAGTCAGGTTACGGTCTTATTTACAATTTTATTTAGTTAACCGGTTAACACCCGCCCACTTTATATATACATCCTATATTTCAAGATGGATATCTCTCGACGTAGCTGTGGTGGCTCAACGTAATTGGCACTACACTGACAAGCCGTTCACCTCTGCAGCCAAGGGTTCGAAGGACCTACGGGGCTGGCTGAGCGAGCTAGACCCCCTTCACTTCCTCATAGGGGAGTCCCTCTGCCCCGTTGGGGTCCCGTTGGGACCCGTCGGGCTCCCAAGCAGAGCAGGTAGGGCGGGGTGAGTGGGAGGTCCTCCCTCACCCCCGCAATTGCCACCCGGGGGCATGAAGAAGGATGGCAGATTGCCTCTGGGGGGAGGGTCTGCCTACTCCCAACTCCTGCAGTCTGGCTCCTCTCTCTCGAGTTCACGCACAAAATACAAAAAAAAAGAAGATGGATATCTCGGTAACGGCAGCAGCTGCTGCCACAACCGAGGTATCTATCTTTACAGTGGGCAGGCCTGTCTACGATAACGGCGGTCTCTGTGGCAGATTCGCCGCGAGATCGCCATTATCGGTGGCGGGGGAGAGGGGCCGTTGCCGTCGGTAGCAGCGGAGGCGATCGGGTCCTGTCGGCAGCTGTGTGGGGATGCGAGTGAGGGAAAAATCGCCCCCACCCGTCCCCATAGCTCTGCTGGGCGGAAGTGACGTGAAAACGTCAGTCCCGCCCAGCGTCTTAAAGAGACATTGTTTTTGTTTACCTTTTTTCAAATTACATATTTATTTTTATTTTTTTGCTTTTAAGTCAAAATATGAGATCGGAGGTCTTTTTGACCCCAGATCTCATATTTAAGAGGACCTGTCATGCTTTTTTCTATTACAAGGGATGTTTACATTTTTTTTTTTCATTTCAGCGTAAAAAAAATTATAAAATAAATCCAAAAAAAAAATATGTTTTTAAAGCGCCCTGTCGAGCTCGCATATGAAAACGATGTTCAAACCACACAAGTGAGGTATCGCCGCGATCGTTAGAGCGAGAGCAATAATTCTAGCCCTAGACCTCCTCTGTAACTCATAGAATAAAAATGCAACCTATAGAATTTTTCAAACGTCGCCTATCGGGGTTTTTAAGGGTAAAAGTTTGACGCCATGCCACGAGCAGGCACAATTTTTTCGTTTTCAAATTCTTTCTTTATTTCAAGAATTGCGTTACAGGATATTTACATTCCTTCTGTTTCACATTAAATAAATTAAATCAGAGAGTTTAACGGGTGATGAGGAGAGGACCCCCCTCCTCCAGCTCCCTCCTCTATCCTGGTTATGCATAGACTTCTCATTTTCACATTTCCTACAACTCTAAACCTTCCCCAGCCCCCTTCCCCCCCAGAGGACCAAAAAAAAAAAGAAGGTTTTCTAACAGTCTCTAACGTCAACCTCCTCGCTCCCCCCTCCCCCTCTTTATACTTCACATAAGGGGCCCATGTCACCCGGTATTTCACATCCTGGTCTTTCATTGCCATTGTTAAGTTCTCCATTTGTTGTATTTCTGCCACTCTTACCAGCCAATGTGCTCTAGATGGCATAGTCTCCTGTTTCCACATGGCAGGGATACACGCCCTTGCGGCTATAATGAGAGGTCTTATTAATGAGTTTTTGTATTTATCAATAGACATTGGGATATCTAATTATAAAACAGCTGAAGGTCTGTCTTACAAATTCCTGTAAATTGTATTAATTGTTGCCATTACCATTTTCCAATATTCCTGTATTTTCCCACAATCCCACCAGATATGCACCATTGTTCCTTCCGCCTCATGGCATCTCTAACAGATATCTGAGGGTATATTCGATGTAAGACTGCTGGTGTTCTATACCATCTCGTTAATATTTTATAACCTCCCTCCTCATATTTACTTGCTACAGAGGCTGTTGTGTGTAAATCGCAGGATCCTATCTTTTTGTACTTGTGTAAAACTTACACCCAGATCTCTCTCCCAAGCTTGTATAAACGTGTATTCTTGTGGAATGTCCAGGTTTATTAGTGTTGCGTAGAAATAAGATAAAGAGTATTTTATTGGGTTCCCCTCTAAACACATCTGCTCGAATTGAGAAGGGCTTCTAACTATTGTATATGTTTTTGCCTTTGTTCTGAGATACGCTTCTAGTTGCAATAATCTTAAAAAATCCAATTCTGGGAATTCTTCTCTCCCAATCTCTCTTGTTGTCATTACTCGATTATCTTTTGAGAAGTGGATGATCCTACTTATACCCATCCGTCGCAAAGCCTTAAACCTCAAATCTGTCCATCCTATCTGAAAGGCCTTAGTGCCCGAATTGGTGCAAGCGGACTAGGAAATTTTGATATACACTGTACTCGTTTTTCGAAAATCTTTTTAGTAATTCGTATAGTGGCCATTGGGTGTTTCTTTACTTCTGCTGTTATTTCGCTATCTGGAGTCCAAGCCAGGCCTTCTAATGGTACTTCTACCGTCGCTTGCTCCCTTCTTTTTTTCCGCCCACATCACTCCACCACCTTGGCTAGGTGAAAAGCTTCCTGATATTTTATCAAATCTGAAAATCCAATCCCCCCTTCCCCCCTAGGTAATGATAAGATGGATCTTTTTATCCTAGCTGGTTTCCCTGCCCATATAAATCTCAAGAATCTTGATCTCATTTCTCTTAAAAAGCTTTGTGGGATCTTAATTGGTAGGGCCTGAATGAAATATAGAATTTTTGGGAGCACGTTCATCTTTAATATATTTGTCCGCCCAAACCATGTAAAGGTTCCTTTGTCCCATCTCTCTAGATCAAAATGTATTCTCCTAGTTAGCGTTGCATAATTAAATTCAAATAGTTTGTTTAGGTTTCTGGTTATCTTTGTTCCTAAATAGTTTATATGGGAGTCTGTCCACCTAAAGTCAAAGTGTGTTGTTATTTGCTCCAAGATTTCCGCCTTAAAGGGGTTGTAAAGATAAAAATATTTTCCTCTTAAATTAAAGTCTGACAGTAGCTGATAAAGTAAAAAGTAATGTTTTGCATTATAACTAGTTTGATCCCTGTTGAAATCGAGACGTTTTATTCACCTCCGTCATTCCTGAATCATTATTCTCACTGACTTCCTGGTTTGCGGTGCGCATTCATTCTTGCTACATCACGGCCTAATGGGAACTACAATTCCCATTAGGCTCAGCCTCCATGCCTGTGAGGTATAAGAGATCATCTTCACGCAGGGCTGTAGTCATAGGGAGGGGGTGAGCACATTCTGCTTTCCACCATGCAAAACGGCTCAGACGCTGGTGGAAAGCAAGAAAGGGAGAGACAGGAAATGGCATTTTCAAACCTGGATTACTGTATTTTGGAGGTCAAAAGGAAAAACGAGGTAAGTGATATTTAAAGGCTCTAGCTTACAGCAATCAATTGATCTAATAAAAAACGAACCTTTAGTGTTCCTTTAACTCCTATTCCTAAGGCTTCTGTTTTGCCATAATTGACTTTAAAGTTGGACAGTCTCCCATATTCACTTATTTCTACCAGAAGTGGCGGTAGGGAGATAACAGGGGCAGTTACAAAGAAAATTAGATCATCCGCAAATGCCGCTTCTTTCTGTTCCTCACCAATCATTACTATCCACCTAATATTCGGGTTTGCTTTTATTTTCCGTAAGAAGGGCTCCATGGTTAAGACAAAAATTATTGGTGTGAGTGGGCAGCCTTGTCTTGTCCCGTTTCGAATGACAAATGAGTCTGAAAGCTTCCCCTCTACTTTGACTTTTGCACTTGGATGTGAATATTGTAACGGGGTGACCCGTGACAAACTGAGATTGTCCTATGTCTAGGGTCACCTTATGTCCACTAGGGCCATAGGGTGACAAAGAATCATAATTCATATATTACATGAGATGAGATAATAATTCATATTGCAGGACTGGAATATTACAAAAGTGGTTCATGTGGACTTGAGACCAGGTTACCAAGACATTGACACATCCCTTTGTATAATAGGCTATTGAAATATCTTAGGGTGTTGGCTGTTCAATGTAAAGACATTCCGTTGAAGGTGTTGATTGCACCCACTCTCACAAGACTCTGCCATTGTGTGATAAAGCTGCCTAGATAACTTATTCAACTAGATGTCTGTGTTATGTTAAAGGTTAATTGAACCCTATTGAAGATGCGGTGCCGACCGGTCTACATGGTTAGCTTACCTGAATGCCTTTTAGAGTGTGATTGAAGCCCCCCCCATGGTGTAAAGGGGGTGGAGATTGCATTGTCCTGTGATTAACTGTATTATGCTGTACTGGATATAAGCAAGCTAAGGAAACCAATAAATTCATTCATACATTTTGGAAACTAGAGAACGGAGCGCAGTCTCGTTTATTCTGGGAAATGGAATGGATCATGTCTGCCTGGTTGTTGGTGTGTCGGATAAGCTTGTCGTGGTTGGATGGAAGGTCGTAAGCGGTGGTGACCGTTACAAAAATAAATTCATGAACCAGCTCAACATCCCTTCACCTAAACCTATATGTTGTAGGGTTGCCTTTAAGAACAGCCATTCCACTCGATCAAACGCTTTTTCTGCGTCACTTACTACTAGCATCATTGGCTTCTTTTGTTTTTGTGCTAAATATATTGTGTTTACTACTCTCTGGGTGTTTTCTCTCCCCTCTCTACCTGGTATAAATCCCACTTGATCTGGGTGTATCAAGTCGGGGATATATTCTATTAGCCTTGTTGCAAGGATCTTAGTAAATATTTTTAGGTCCACGTTCAACAATGAAATAGGACGGTAGCTGGCACATTGCGAGGGATCTTTCCCTTCTTTTGGAATGACTATTATGTGTGCCAGCAGCGTTTCGTTAGGTATTTTATTTCCTTCCCGCAATTAAAGGCTGTTGTAAATCTTTGTGCTAATTTTTCGGCAAACATCCTGTAATATGTGAGGGTAAACCCATCCGGACCTGGCGCCTTACCCAGTTTTAATAATTTTAGAGCTTCCATAAACTCCCCTATTGTAATAGGCTCATCCAATTTCCTCGCTATGTCCTCTGGTATTGTTGGCATCTGAGTATCCTTAATATATTTCCTGGCTTTTTCTAGTTTCTCCTGTTCTTTCTCCAAGGATGGTTTATCCTCCAGCTGGTAAAGCTTCTCATAGTATTTCTTGAAACACTTCGCAATCTCTTGCGGGGTATTGACCAATTCGTCATTGGGGGTCTTAATTTGTGTAATGCGATTCCCTATTTGTACTTCTTTCAAAGCATTTGCTAGTATTCTGCCTGGTTTGTTCCCAAACTCATAAAATGTTCGCCTCCCCTTTGTTAATTTCGCTTTGGCTTTATCCAACAGCAGGAGATGCAATTGTTCTCGAGCCACATTTAATTCTTGTTCTATTAATTGAGCCTGGGATTTTTTATGTACAGTTTCTAACACCCCAATACGCTTAAACAGTCTGTTTGTTTAGCTTCTTCTTTCTATGTGCTCCCATTGCGATGAAACTACCTCTTATTATTATGCATTTATGCGTTTCCCACAGGCAAAAATAAGTTATTCCGTCTGTGTCATTGGTCGCAAAAAAAAGTTCTAATTCTTCCCGTATTCTCCCTTCATAATTACTGTCTTTCAATAGGGTCTCATTTATTTTCCAATGCCATTCTTTCTTTTCTTCCGCTCCCCATTTTATTGTACAATCTGTTGGAGCATGGTCTGAGAGTCTAAATGATCCAATAGTGGCATCTATTAGGGATGTGGCTACGTTTTGCGGGATAAAAACATAGGGCCAGATTCACGTACATCGGCGCATTTTTTGAATAGCGTAGTGCACCTCATTTACGTTAGACTGCCGCAATGTAGCGGCGCAATCACCGTATTCTCCATTGATTTGCGCAGAAATTAGCGCCTGTGCAACTGAATTCCAGAGGCGTAAGGCGGAGTAATTTAAATTGGGAAGGACGTGGGCGTGTTACATTGAAATGAGCCGTGACCCCATGCAAATGAAGGGCCGGCTGGCTCGCGCGAATGCGCGCATGAAGCAGACCATGGTCAATCGGTGAAATTGGAAGTGGACCCGGGCAACTTAGTGAACTACGCAGACGGCATAAATAGACAGACATAAACGCACTTCCTTTGCAAAAGTACATCCCTTTGTATCCCTCCCTATACAGCAAGGTGCTTTTGTTCTGTTTGTTGCGTTGTGACTTGTCTGTTATATTTGTGGACTGTGTGATCTAGTGTTTTGTAGAAGATATTTGAAAGTGTTTTTTGGTGACTGCTTGTGAGACTTTTTGGTTGATAGATTTTTGTTTGTTTGTTTTGTTGCTTAATTTTTCCTGCTTGTTTTTGTGAGTGATTTTTGCTGATTGTTTGGGAGAGAGTTTTTGTATGAGTATGACTGAGAGGAAGAGGAAGTTAAATTTTACTTTGGGGGGAGAAACAAATAATTGCCCGGGCCATTACCCAATATGGGCGTTTCCTCCACGGCCCGGAAAGTGCCAACACCACCCCGGCCAGGAGGCGTGAGATCTTGCAGCACATTACTGACCAGATGAATTCAGGGGGGGGGGGGGGGAGACCCGGACACGGCCGGGGATTGAAAAGAAAATCAATGACCTCCGGCGTCTGGTCAGAAAGAAGCTGGCCAAGATGGCAGCCCATGCCAGGGGCACAGGAGGGGGCCCACCATGCCCTGTTAGGCTGACAGCGGAGGAGCGTGCGGTGGCCCACACCTTTCATAGACAACAGGTGGAGGGCCTGCCTGGCTATGACTCCAGTCATGAAGGCGTGATGCCAGGTAAGGTTTTTTTGCCCTATCAGGTGTGTAGCATGTGGGGGGGGGGGTGAAAGGGAATATGTGGCAAGTGTGTGGATCCTCCAACCTGTGAATGTTTTGTGTCATCCACAGATGTGCAGGAGGGCGCTGGACCATCTGGGCTGACCGCACCATCCCAGGGACAACAGCCTGATGAGGACCCCCAGACAATGCCGTAGTCCTCGGAGGAGGTTGAAGAGGAGGAGGTTGAGGAGGAGGAGGTTGAGGAGGAGGATGTCATGTCAGCCAGTGGATTGCTGTTTTTGGAGGAGTCTTCCTCTCTGGCTGGCAGCAGCCAGCCCTCCATAAGGGCTAGCGCCTCCCACTCCTCCCCCAACAGGGCTCCTCTCCCAAGGGCCTCCCCCTTTTCCCCGGCCACAAGCCTCAGCTGGAGGCAGGAAGTCGTCCCAGAAGACCAGGGGGGTGGCCGAGGTTCTGCCCGCCAATCTGAGAAGGGACCAGGCCCTTCAGACCCGCCATCTGGGACAGGTCAGCCAGACTTTGGGGCGGATCGAGGAGAGCCTGTCCTCCATAAAGGATACGCTTGGGGACCTGGACGGCCACTCCTGGGCTCTTACAAACTGCCTAAACGTACTGCAGACTACAACAGCAGACGTTGGGCAGGATGTGAGGGCCCTCACCCAGGCTATCCAGGCCAACACGGCAACACTAGGTGCTGGCCTGAACAGAATTGCCGTGGCCTTGGAGGGCAGGCCGCCAGGTGGGCAGAGACCAGGGGCTGCTCCTCCTCCCCGGATTACCCCCCCTCCCCATGAGTCTCCCCTGAGGAGCCGAGGCCGTGGGTGCCCCAGGCGTGGCTCACGCCAGCGGCATTAATTTGTTTTCTCCCCTTTTTTTTCATGTTTTTTTTTTCTGGATTTTTTTTTTTGTGTGTTGTGAATGTTTTTGGAATGTGGGGGTGATATTCCTGCCGGAAAAGGGATGTCACCCTCAGTTTTGGTGGAGTAGGGTTCCCCAGGACCAGGGAGAAGTGATCCCCAGGTCCGTGTGAATGGTGTATGAATGTACAGTGACATAATTGGAGCCGTGGCGTAGCGTTGCTGCTCACAAGTCCAGCATAGTGGGCTTGTGCTAATCCAATTTGATGAGGATGTGATGTGTCTGTGCTAGGGATCACAGTGGTGTGCATGCATGCATTCTCATTGTGCCATGATTAATGTGTGTGTTTAATGTGCAAAGATGCCTAATGTAAGCTGTCTCCTGGCTGCTCTAACCTCAGAAGACGGGGTAACCTTGGTTAGGGGGGGATTGTCTGGTTCAGGGGTCAGGTCATCACGTATGTCAATCTGCAGGCCCTTTCTCACTGCGAAGTTGTGCAGCAGGCAACATGCACCGATGATCTGGCACACGAAGGTTGGGAAATACAACAGGGTCCCCCCAGACTTATCCAGGCATCGGAAACGTGACTTCAGGAGGCCAAAGGTGCGCTCCACCACTGCACATGTTTGGGCGTGGGCTTCATTGTATCTTTCCTCTCCTGGGGTTTGGGGGTTCCGGATAGGAGTCATGAGATGGGGTCCCAGTGCATATGCAGAGTCACCTGTAAGGGAAAAGACAGGAGGATGTTAGTCATGCATGTGCCCCTTGTGATGTGTGCATCATGGGGGGGACAGTCATGCCTGCCACCCATGTCACTCACCAACCAGCCAGGTGTCCCCATACACGTTCTGTTCGAATTCCATTCGGATGGGGCTCTGTTTGTAGATGTAGCTGTCATGGCTGGATCCGGGGTGTTTGGCACGGACGTGCCATATGAGGCCTTAGGCATCGACTATCACCTGTACGTTGATGGAATGCCAATGCTTCCGATTGCGGTATATGTGCTCTGTTTCATGGGGGGGCTGGAGTGCCACATGTGTGCAATCAATGGCCCCCACGGTGCGTGGGAATCTGGCAATTCTGTCGAAATCTGTCATTGCCTTCAGCCGCAGGTCCTCAGTGGTTGGTTTGATGATTTGGTTGGCCATGCATCTGAGGATTGCAGGGACAACCTGGTGCACACATCTGCTCATGGAGGATTGTGACATCCCAGCCACCACTCCACTTGTTCTTTGAAATGAGCCACTGGCAAGGAAATGGAGTGTTGCCATGACCTTGACCAGTGGCTGTACTGCATGTGAGCGGTGTGTTGGGCTGGTGATGTCCTCCTGCAAGGTTGTGGTTAATTCCAGGATGGCATGAGGGGTGAATCTGAAGATGCGATACACCTCAGAATCACTCATGCCAAAGAGGTCTATGCGGGTGCGGTATATCCTCTCCCGTGCCCTCCTCAGTGCCCTCCTCCTTTGCTCCTCTAAAGTCAGTAGTATAGCTATGAGCAAGGATGTCCCTGGCATGTTGGCATACAGATTGTTGTGCAACACGTGTGACTGCTCAGCTCCTCACTAATAGTGTTGCTTTCTCTGACATGTAGACGAATTGTCTAATTTTATACCACCTTTTATATGGTCTAATTTTAGACAGGCCGTGCAGCTGTTGCGCACAGCGCGTAGCCTGCACTGCAACAACGTTCTTTTGTGGATCCCCGTAACTCCCTCATTAGCATATTTGAATAGCAAATCAATGGTGTGTCTAGCGCAGTTTTGCGCGGACGAATGCGCCTATCGAAATTACGCCGGACAAAAAAAAAGTAGATTTCTTGCATATCTCATTTTGGGGATGTGGCGCATCGAAACGCATGCGCAAATTTAGACTTACGCCGCGCATCTCCTGTAACGCCGGTGTAATCGCTCTGTGAATCTGGGCCATAGTCTATTCTAGTGTATGTCCCATGTCTAGCCGCATAAAACGTGTAATCCCTTTCCTGTGCATGGGCCAGCCTCCAGCTATCGATCAATTGTAATACTTGCAAGAGTATTTTTAGCTTTCCTTAATTTAATGTGTGACAGATGTGAAATACCTTTCGACGTGTCTTTCAAAGGGTCAAGGGCTAGGTTCAGATCGCCCCCTATCACCAATGTTCCCTCCCTGTGTTGCTGGACCACTTGTAAACATTTTTCTAAATAGTTTATCTGATCTACATTTGGTAAATATATATTTACCAGCGTGTTTTTTTTTTTTTTTATTCAAAGTTCCTTTTACTATTAACCACTTAAAGGGGTGGTTCACCCAAAAACCTTTTTTTTTTAACATTGATTGAGGCTCGTATTGTCAAGGGGAATCGGGTGTTTTTTTTTTTAGAATCGAAGCAGTACTTACCGTTTTAGAGATGCATCGTCTCTGTCGCTTCCGGGTATGGTCTTCTGGTCTGGGCGTTCCTATTTGATTGACAGGCTTCCGGCGGTCGCATACATCGCGTCACGAGTATCCGAAAGAAGCCGAGCGCCGGTGAGGCTCTATACTGCGCCTGCGCACCGTCGTTCGGCTACTTTCGGAAAATCGTGACGCGAGGTATCCAAACGTCGGAAGCCTGTCAATCAAATAGGAACGCCCTTTCCCGAAGACCATACCCGGAAGCGACGGAGACGATGCATCTCTAAAACGGTAAGTACTGCTTCGATTCTAAAAAAAAAAAAAAACACCCGATTCCCCTTGACGATACGAGCCTCAATCAATGTTAAAAAAAAAAAGGTTTTTGGGTGAACTACCCCTTTAAAGGACCGCCTACTGCACATATACGTCGGCAGAATGGCACAGCTGGGCACATCAACGTATATATACATTGGTTTTAGTACCCAGCCGTGGGTCATGGGCGCACGCCCGCGACACGCTCCCGTGACCCGGTCCGAAGCTCCAGGACCGGGACCGCGGGACTCGCGGACCCGATCGCCACTGCAGTACGGCGATCCGTCCCTGGAGCTGAAGAACGGGGAGAGCCGTGTGTAAACACGGCTTCCCCGTGCTTCACTGTGGCCGCAGCATCGATCACGTCATCCCTGTTATAGGGGGACGTGATCGATGACGTCACACCTACAGCCACACCCCCCTACAGTTGTAAACACACACAGGGAACCACTCAAATCCTACAGCGCCCCCTTGTGGATAACTCCCAAACTGCAACTGTCATTTTCACAATAAACAATGCAATTTAAATGCATTTTTGCTGTGAAAATGACAATTGTCCCAAAAATGTGTCAAAATTGTCCGAAGTGTCCGCCATAATGTCGCATTCACGAAAAAAAAAAAAAATCACTGATCGCCGCTATTAGTGGTAGTAAAAAAAAAAAAAAAAAATTTAAAAATGCAATAAAACTATCCCTTATTTTGTAAACGCTATAAATTTTGCGAAAACTAACCGATAAACGCTTATTGAGATTTTTTTTTTACCAAAAATAGGTAGAAGAAGAATACATATCGGCTAAACTGAGGAAAAAAAAAAAATGTTATATATTTTTGAGGGATATTTATTAAAGCAAAAAATATTTCATTTTTTTTTAAATTGTCGCTCTATTTTTGTTTATAGCGCAAAAAATTAAAAACTGCAGTGATCAAATACCACCAAAAGAAAGCTCTATTTGTGGGGAAAAAAAGGACGCCAATTTTGTTTGGGAGCCACGCCGCACGACCGCGCAATTGTCAGTTAAAACGCAGTGCCGAATCGCAAAAAGGGGCAAGGTCCTTTACCTGCATTTTGGTCCGGGTCTTAAGTGGTTAACAAACGGCCCACTTCATCTTTAAAAACCGCAGATTCCTTCCACACCATTTACTTCGATATCAAAATAGATACCCCACTTGATTTCGAATGGTATACTATCGGGAATCAACGTTTTTTTAGATTCAGGGTTTTTCCGCCCTTGAAGTGTGTTTCTTGTATGAAGGCGACCTGTGCTTTTAATCTATATATTTCCCATAGCAATCGTACTTCTTTCTCCAAGGTGTTTAACCCCTTAACATTATAGGAAGTAAACGTTATGTTCGTCATTCTTTAACTGAAGGGGGGGCAGTGAGGGATATCCGTCAAAGAGAAAAAAAAAAACCCTGCGTGAGGATTATATCCCCACGTCCGCAGTCGCCCGGTGTCCCTACTGAGACAGAGTCTCTAGAGGCGTTTGATGTGGGGGTACTGCAGAGCAGGTCGGTGTCAGCTGTGTGTTGTGACACCGGCGCAACTAATTTATGATGCCTATGTTTACAATCTGCTGCAGTTGCTGTAGCCACCTGTGACAGGTGATAAATGAAGAATAAATTGTGTATATGTGACATATACTACCGCGCTAATTGCATAAACCCAATTATCAAGAACATATAAATATGTAAATTAACAATATATCCATAAACACCAGTGCTAGCTCAAAAAAATTCCAACTCAAAATAAATATATAGTCCTTCTGTGCATGCTAGTGCACCTATAAACACCAGTGCTAGCTCAAAAAAAATTCCAACTCAAAATAAATGAATAAATACAGCCCTTTAGTGCATGCTGTTGCACCTATGGACGTGTGCTATTGCTCCTATGTAGCAGTGCCTCAGTCCTATTAAACCTTCCAACGTGTCAAAAAAGGCGTGCTTTCTGTTGTGCTAAAAGATGATCTCCGTGACGTTTACACCCTTAAAGTGTGACCACCACCTCTATTCAAAGATTGCGCTCACCAGATCATGGAAATGAGACAGCATATATCATCCTTAAACAGCGGCTCCACGCGATCCTCAATCATGAATGTCAGACCCAGATGGCTCTTTGCATTTGCTCTCCCAAAAAGTAAAAAATAGCCTCCTATGGTGTAATAAAGTTACAACCAATTTATTTAAAACAAGAAAGCCTTAAGATCACACTCACATGCTCCGATGCCCGGCCGTCATTAGCTTATCCAGCGTTACTGTTTGTGCGGCGTGCGTTCCAACCCTCGCTCGTGTTGCGGTTCAGCGGGCGGAAGCTGCAGTACTAAACAATGGCGGAGGCTGGTGACACAATTCCGTGTAGTGAGAGATATTGCCCAAATGCCTCTACATGTTTCGCATGCACGCATGCGTCATCAGGAAGCTATGGACACGCCTCTCTTGGATGTTATTTATATTTGGTTCAATTATTTGTGGCCGGTGGTTTTGCTACCAAACCGGAAGTGCCTATGTCCCCATTTTTGATGCTGGTACGCTTGTTCTATTTGCCAGACAGTAACCCTGGACTAGCTTCACAGTTCATTACGAAGTACCTTCTCAAGTTTATAATTAAGACGTTAACATAATTAGAACATTAATATCATATTGTTACTAGTATTATTAAAATTTAGTTTGCACTAATATTTAAAACTAACCTGATTTCTTTAATAAATATAGGAATAATCGCAATTGATAAAATAAAATAAATATATAGAAAAAAAAAAAATTAAAAATAAAAACATCCTTGACCCTGGCCCTCACTCTACTTCTCCATATATTTTTACCGTGTTTCTCTCTACTTTATTTTCAGACATTTTTACATTTTATCTGCGTCTATCTCTCTCTCCCTCCTCCCCTCCCTCCTCATATACACACACCGACAAATCTTCAGTACATCCTATACAATATATCCCTCCCCTTCCCCACCACCCTCCCTCGAATCTTCTTGTTGGGTGTTCTGTTCCTATTCATCTTTAATCGGATAGCAACTCTGTGAGCATATACAAGCATTTAAACATTTTCATATCCTTCCAGTCCTATTTTGGATTCCTTCATCGTTAATCCCTCCTCACCTCTGGGTTGATGTCCAATACCTGTCTCCCACCCCCCACTGATCCCCTCTTCCCCTTATCCCCTAACCCTTTTAGACCACCCTCCCCCACCCCTCCCCATAGCATAACCCCCTATCCGATATGTCTTCTAACATAATCTTAGTCCAATACCCCCTTAGTGTTTTGGACAAACCTGAGTCTATGTGGTTCATTCCCTAGGACCCTTCTCTAAAGTGCATTAGTTTACCCCCTTAATCTTACCCCTACAATCCCTGTGTTTTGGCAGAACTAACTTGTCCTGTTGTGAGTGATCTGTGTTAATCCTATTACTATTGTGCCCTCCCTCCCCCTTATAACTACCCCCCTACCCCATTGGGTTCCCATTCTTCCGCCCTTCTACCCTTGACCAGTCCCCCCCCACCCTTCGTGCCCTCGCCAACCACCTATCCTCTCACTGGGGATGACTAGTCCCTTCCATGAGGGAACTACCAAAAAAAAAAAAAAACACACACACAGTCTTCCTCCGTATGTCCCTCCCCCCTATTCCCCCTTCAGTCCATAAGGTGTTGCCAAAAAAAAAAGAGAAAAAAAAACCCACTCCATATCCCTCCCATATACCGCCGATCCGTTCTCCAAAAAGAGAAAAAGGCCTTGAGGGCTTGGAGAAAAGGAAGGAGGCCTCACCAAAAAAAAAAAAGGGAGAAGGGAAAAGGGAAAAAAAGGACGAGAGTCAATGTCAATATCTATGTCAATATCTTCCACACCTATATTAAAAAGAGAGAGAGAAATCTTTACTGATCATCATTTGTTCTTTTTGGATTTGCATCCTGGTTTGCTGAGCTGCGTCCTATTTGTCGGGTCATCTCTCTATATGGGGTGCTCAAAGTTTCTCTCCAGTTTGGTACTTCAATTGCTTCCGACCCCAGGAACTTAAATAGCTCAGGTAGCTGGTCTGGATCATTTAAGTGGAACGTTGCCCCATCTATATGTCCCTCCTTTTAAAAGTATATGTTCTAATAAAAAAAGAAAGGGTAGGTGTCCCCAAAGGTAGCAAACTGAAAAACACTATCTCACCACATCCCTGAATATAAGCCGATTGCTGTACCCCCTAGGGGGTGTGTTTCCTCAGTGGGATTTTTTGCGTGGGAGATTGGTTATATGGTAAAAACTATAACAGTCAACAAAGGTATATCAAAAATATATATCAAATTTTATTTCGGTATTGTTGTTCGTAGACAACATATCAAATGAACAGCAAAAAATATCCAACTGACCAAACAAAAAAGAGGGCACGACCTAGGGTAAGTGACCATACATGGCACTGTACATTACTCAGGACAAGACATAGACTCGAAATTGTATGTTAATTAGAGCGACAAATACTGCAATAAGGAACCCTTCCGATACTGTCTCGTGGGTACAGACAGTGGTGCCAACGTTTCGAGGCTTATAAGAGATACCGCCTCTTCATCAGGGCTAGGGTAATGCCGAAGTGTCGCAATATAGTCTAAAGAATAGAAAAAAAATATATATATAAAAAGAATATTTACAATAAATAGTAAAAATGCACAACTAAAATGTTACATTGTTGATTACAGAGAACAATATATATAAAAAACACTGGCAAATCCTAATCATGACTCTCACCATGTATGGGGTGGTGCTCAGAACTCAGGAATGGGACAGTAAAGGTCCCAAATGCCCCTCCCAAAACATCAACCATACCTCCAGTCCCAAGGTTTCAAAAAACTTACAGTGAAACAACGTGTATATAAAGGTGCATACTAACCGGTCAATAGATGGTCGGTCTATCTCCAAGAGACGTGGCAAAAAATGTTGCTCAGTCGGTTTGGAGAGAAGATATCCTGAGTCATTTAAAAAGGTGGAATGGATGCACGAAATGTCTCCATGCGATGCAACCTAAGGTCTACAAATTATATGAGACCAAAAAAGGGACCGGGTAGGGAGAAAGAGAAAGGGGAGGTTCAGTACAATGCTATACATAAAAAAGAGAAGTATTACATTTGTCCAAGGCATATGGAGTAACGTGATGTGCTAACATGCCAGTTTTAATGTGTTGGCAAAGTATATGATAACCCAGTGCCTAATGGGATTCCGGTGTTACATAGCCCTATTGACAACAGGGGGCGGCTCAGAGAAAACGGGGAAGAAGACGCGCAAGCATAAAATATATAATGGGTAAAGACTTACCGTATTTATCGGCGTATAACACGCACCGGCGTATAACACGCACCCCAAGAGGGGAGTTTAGGGAAAAAATGTTTTCTCGGGACCCTTTACAGTACACAGTCTCCCCCATCCAGTTCACATCCCCCCTCATTATACATCACCCCCATCTAGTACACATCCCCCCTCCATTATACATCCCCCCCATCCAGTACACATCCCCCCTCCATTATACATCCCCCATTCAGTACATAGCCCCCCCATACAGTATACAGCCCCCTTCCCAGTATACATCCCCCATCCATTATACATCCCCCCATCCATTATACATTCCCCCCTCCCCAGTATACAGCCCCCCATCCATTATACCCCCCCTGCACTCCCAGGAGACCCCCAGTCTCCCGGGACAGTGCTGCCAGCATTCTCTACAGTCAAGTAAAAAAAAAAAAAAAAAAAAAAAAAAACACTGTCAGCCCCTACCACACTGCTCCTCCTGTGTCTATTGCAAAACGAAACAAAGCTTGCATTTACCTCAATAGCTCCGTTTTTTTCCACTGACCTGGGGTCACATGACTGCCCTCCTCTGATGGGCATGTGACTTCTCTCCTCCTCCAATCAAAGCTACGCTCAGAGGAGGAGGAGGAGGAGAGCAGCCTGAAAAAAACAGAGCTATAGAAACATTTACAAGCTTCGTTTTACCATTGTAAAACACAGTGGTAAAACATGATATCGGCGTATAACACACAGGCACTGTTTAGTCTGTGTTTTCAGAGGAAAAAGGTGCGCGTTATACACAGATAAATACGGTAATTGGTATTCATAACTATAGTATATGGTTTCTCATATGGTTTAATGGGACCATGTACGATGCAATGTCGAAAGAGTGTATATGTAGAAGACCCCCAGCACATCAAAAGGTGTGAAAAATATATATAAGGGGATATTTTACTTTAAATTTATTAGCAGCGTATGGCAAACGTTAAACAGATAATAAATGAAATTTCTATCTCTGCCATTGCTGCTATAATTGCAGTATTGTTACATTGTTAAAATAGTCAGGATGAAAATAGACTGACCCATTATATGAATATGTCCCTGCAAACAAACAGACAGGTAGTCCCCCTAAACTGACAGAGTGTATAGCAAACTGAGATTGACAGAGTGCAAACATTGATGTACTGATACTCACCCAAAGAATGGGGTAAGTATCAGTCTCCCATCATCACAATGTCCCACTGGCATGTATATTTACAATTTTTCTATCATAGTGATAGTAGACATGGGATTTGCCACTGTTTGAATTCTCCTCCTTGACGCAAAAATGTGCATCTGGGATCCGTTGGTTTTTGGTCATCTCTTGGCACTCGGCGCGGAGAAGATTAAGGATTGTTTTGTCCTCTATTGGGGGAGCTTTGGTGGCACTTCCGTGCCTTTGCACGGCTGGGTACCGCTCTCTCTCTCTCCTCTCCGCGTCGCGGGACTCTGCCACGCGGCGTCTCTTCTCTTTCTCCCTCCTTCGCCCTCTGTTGGAGACAGTCCCGGTGACGTCTCTGGTTATGCCCACCTCCAGAGCTAACTGGGGCTTCCTCCTATGGGCGGTCTGGGAGAGTTGGGAGGGGATCCCGTGCGTCACTGCACCCGGAGGGCGGCTCCTAGATGCGGTGACGCGCCTCCATACACACCCCCCGGCTTTCGCCGACACTCAGCTGTCGGCGGTAGCTGTTATTAGCCACACACATATAGCCACTTGACAGGAGTTAGCATTTCAGTCTCCCTTGGGCAGCAGGAAAAATGGAGTTACTTACCGGTAACGTCCTTTTCCAGGAGTCTTTCAGGACAGCACCTTAGAGAGATCCCGGCTCCTCCCCTTCTAGGAAACACTGCCTTCTTCAGATCTTTAAAGCCTCATCCTCCCACTGGCCCTTCAGTTCTTACAGAGTACCTCCGGCCAACTGGGGAGACACAAGACAACGTTATACAAGAATACTTTATCTTACCTGACGCCCTCATGTGATGAGTCTTCCAATCTTCAAACCCTGGGTGGGTAGCGGTGCTGTCCTGAAAGACTCCTGGAAAAGGACGTTACCGGTAAGTAACTCCATTTTTCCCTAGTTCGTCTTTCAGGACAGCACCTTAGAGAGGATAAGCGAGTACCTTACCTTAGGGTGGGACTACTGCCTATAGCACCTTACGACCAAAGGCTTGGTCCTGTGCTGACAGCAGGTCTAGTCTGTAGTGCTTTACGAAGGTAGCAAAACTCGACCATGTCGCTGCTCTGCAGATCTGCTCTGGAGAAGCACCAGCCCATTCCGCCTGTGAAGTCGCCACTGCTCTAGTAGAATGTGCCCTGATTCCTACTGGAGGCTCCATCCCCTTTAACACATAAGCTTGACTAATAGCTGCTCTAATCCAGCCCGCTATAGTACGCCTGGAGGCTCTAGAACCCTTTCTAGCCCCTGAAAATAAAACAAAAAAGGAATCTGATTTTCTAAACTGTTTGGTGCACTCCAAATATTGAAGGACGCACCTCCTTACATCTAGGTTGTGAAAAATAAACTCTTTTTCCCTCACCGGGTTTGAACAAAATGTTGGCAGAATGATTTCCTGGCCTCTGTGAAACCTCAAGGCCACCTTTGGCAAAAAGGCCGGATCGGTCTTAAAAACAATACGATCCGGAAAAACTTGAAAAAAAGGAGTTTTAATTGAGAGGGCCTCGAGTTCACTTACTCGACGTGCCGTCGTAATCTCTACCAAAAATGCAGTTTTGAGAGTGATTAACCTCAAAGAGCATGACCCCAATGGTTCAAAAGGATCTCCCGTAAGGGCCTGCAAAACTAAGGAAAGATCCCATACGGGAAAAGGGGTCACACCAACTGGCCTCTGCCTACTCAAAGATTTAAAAAATCTTACTATCCAGGTATCCCCTGCTAGATTTTTCTCTAAAAATACACTCAAGGCTGACACCTGTCCCTTCAAGGTGCTGAGAGCCAATCCCTTATCTGCCCCCGCCTGTAGGAACTCTAGTACTGCTACGGAACTGTGAACACTGAAGGAGCTTTCAGAGCACCATGAATTGAATCGTCTCCACACTTTGTGGTAGATGGTTTGCGTTTCCTTTTTCCTACAATTTAGTAGGGTCGCAACCAAGCGATCTGAAAACCCTTTTCCCCTCAGCAACTCCTCCTCAGAAACCAGGCTGCAAGTTTCCACCTGTCCACGTGAGGGCAGCAGACTGGACCTTGAGTGAGAAGGTTGTCCCGAGCTGGTAGAAGCCAGGGGGGCTCTACAGCCAAGTTCCTTAGGATTGAAAACCACGGTCTCCTGGGCCAATAAGAATTAAGGTTGTGTTCTCTTGTTGAAATTTCCTCAACACTGCAGGGATCAGAACCGGAGGGGGGAAGGCATAACACCTGAAAAATTCCCATTTCTGAGCTAGTGCATCTATCCCTAAAGCTCCATCGTACCTGCTTAGAGAAAAGAACCTGTCCGCCTTGGCGTTCTGCCTGGAGGCAAAAAGGTCTACGCATGGCGGCCCCCATCTCTGGGCTATCATCCTGAAAACCTCCTGACTCAGTGACCAATCGCCCTCCCTCAGCGTTGTTCTGCTGAGGAAGTCTGCTAAGCAGTTCTGATCTCCCTTCAGATGTAAGGCTGACAGGGACAGGACATTGATCTCGGCCCATCTGAAAATGGCCTCTGTCAACAGCCAGAGGGGGCCGCACCTTGTGCCCCCCTGCTTGTTGATATAAGCCACTGCCGACGAGTTGTCTGTTCGAACTCGAACATGGTGACCCCGCAGATCTTCTTGGAATGAGACAAGGGCCAGTGACACTGCCCTCAATTCCCTCCAATTGGAGGACTTTGCTGCCTCCATTAACGCCCAGGTGCCCTGTACCCAGCGAGAACCCAAATGTGCTCCCCAACCTGTGTTGCTGGCGTCGGTTGTGACCGTCCTGGATATGGGCAGGACCCACTCTAGGCCTTGAGACAAGTTTGCTCCCCTTCTCCACCACCAGAGGGACCGTTTGACTTGACTTGGGACAGAGACTAGGGAATCCAATGACCCCTGGCTGTGGTCCCACACCTTCAAGATGAAGAGTTGAAGGGGACGAAAATGAAGGCCTGCCCACTGTACTGCTGGAAGGGTGGAGGTCAGCAACCCCAGGGCGGACATTGCCTTTCTTATAGAGACCTGGCCACTGCCCTGCAGAAACAGCATGGCCTTGTCCACCTTTTGCACCTTCTCTGGGGGAAGGAAGACCCTTTGAACTGTTGAGTCCAGAATAAACCCCAGGAAGGACACCCTCTGTGACGGGATTAGGTTGGACTTTTCTGGATTTATGAGCCAACCCAAGCTTTCCAAAATGTCTCTGGCTGACTGTAAGTCCCGATTCAATTGTTCTGGGGAGGGGGGCGAACAATAGAAGGTCGTCCAGGTATGCGACTATCAGAATTCCCCTGAGTCGCAGGAAAGCCAAGACCTCTGCCATTACCTTTGTGAATATGCGGGGGGAAGATGACAGGCCGAAAGGAAGGGCTCTGAATTGTAGGTGCAGTACCTGATCCCCGGTGTTTATTGCTAGCCTCAGGAACTTCTGATGTTCCTCTGCTATGGGGATATGTAGGTAAGCGTCCTTTAGGTCGATCGAAGCCATAAAGCAGTTTGGCGGGAGAAGGGCTTTTACAGAATGGATCGAATCCATTCTGAACCTCTTGTACCTGACCGAGGTATTTAAAGGTTTTAGGTTGAGGATAAGCCTGAACTTTCCCGACGGCTTGCGGACCACAAAGATGTGGGAGTAAAAACCCCCACCTATCTCCCTGGTCGGGACCTGGACAACCACCTGCTGCTCCTCCAATTCCTGGAGTGAGGAGAGGAGGGCACAAGACTTTTCCACACACTTCGGAAGGTTGGTAATTAACAGTCTGAGGGGGGGAGGGGTTGAGAATTCTAGCCTGTAACCCCTTCGGATGATCTCCAAGATGTACTGGTTGGAGGTAATCATCTCCCACTGTGGAAGGAAGACCCCCAATCTTCCTCCCACTGTTTTGGAGTCAATTGGTCTTTTTGGGGGGTTCAGGAGGGCGAAAAATTGCTCCCGTGCGGCTTCCTTTCCTCCTGTATCCCTAGGGTTGTATGGATAGCTCCTAAAAGCTCCTCAACCTCCTCTAGAGAGAGTTTGTAACGTGAGGGTTTTGTGGACTCCCCCGTCCATCCCCTCTTCATCTGATTCGCCCTGAGAATCAGAGGGAGCGCTGCCTGCTTCTTCCTCAATTTCCTCTGCCGACCCTACCGGTCTCTCTGCCCCACTAGGGAGGGGTTCCGGTGGATCAGGTGAAACTGCCTGTTGTACTGGGGGAGGGGTGCTCTGGGGCAACTGAAAATTTACAAATAGAGTTTTAAACGACTGAAAGGTGCTTGAAAGCTCCTTAACTGACGCCGCCAGATCTACCCCTTGTTATGCTGCCTGCTCTCTCACTACCGCATCCATACACCCTCTACAGAGAGTCTTGTCCCAAGTTTCCCCTAACGTGGACCTGCAGACAGGGCACTTTCTCTTAGAGCCATGGAGCAATTTGCTTGTGTATTTCTGAAAGACACAGAAAAAGAGCAGCAGTGTTAACCAGAACCCCCCAGCTAAGGGTAACAGGGATCACCCAGAGTGCGTTGTCCCCGGGACCATCCACCACCAGGGACCCACTCAACTCCCACCGACCACCAGGCAGGAAAAAAACACCACTGTGGAGCTTAACAGGGGTTTGTGAGACAGGGAAACGCCACCCCAGGGTTCCACTGACCTTTGTTTGGCTGGCGACTTTTTCCTCAGGAGCGATTCTAGAGGCCTCTGCCTCCGACATCCTGTACACGGAAGAGGTGGCCCTTGGTCCCGCACGACGCTGTCTCTACAGCTGAACCGGCGACCGTACCAGCCAAAGTGCTGTGTCCGTCTTACTAGGCCGCGTCCGGAACCGGAAGACGCGGCCTCGTGTGTCGATCCGCCCCCTTCCGCCGGAACTGACGTCACCCATCATCCGGCGCAGCCACTGAGCTCCAAGCTGGGGATGGAAAGGGAATTAGGATGACACACAGCGCCACCCTAGGCGCACGCAAGAGCGGACCTCCCAGCTGCTACTTTTCCCCAAAGAACGCTGAGAGGCACAGCGCTATCACAGGTATGCGAACGCCCTCGTTCTGACCTGGCGCCAATTTCAATTCTGAAAAGAAACAAGGAGCACAATACCGGACACTCCCGGATCCTGCCCCTCTAGAAAAATACTGCCTTAGCCTCCCTGGCTAACAGCCCTGGTTCCCCAGCGATGTCTCCCCACCGGAGGAAACACCATAACTGAAGGGCCAGTGGGAGGATGAGGCTTTAAAGATCTGAAGAAGGCGGTGTTTCCTAGAAGGGGAGGAGCCGGGATCTCTCTAAGGTGCTGTCCTGAAAGACGAACTAGGGAAAAACACATTGAAAGACAAGGTATTGAAAAAACCAATCTCTCCTGCCTTTCGATTCTATACATCTCAATAAGCTTTGCTAACTATTTCTCTTTCTTTAGAACTTTTCTTAGATGGTGATCTAAGTATCACCTGTCAGCAACTTAACTTATTAGAAAACTTTTCCTTTCATCACAGATCTCCCCCTTCTTTTGGATGTGGATCTCTTTACAAGCCAGTATTTTCCATACTGCCCTGCGGCAGGAGAAATTTATACTTTTTTCCGTTTTCCTTTGTTTGACCAATTTTTCCCATTCTTTGGGTGAGTATCGGTACATCTATGTTTGCACTCTGTCAATCTTGGTTTGCTATACACTCTGTCAGTTTAGGGGGACTACCTGTCTGTCTGTTTGCAAGGACATATTCATATAATGGGTCAGTCTATTTTCATCCTGACTATTTTAACAATGTAACAATACTGCAATTATAGCAGCAATGGCAGAGATAGAAATTTCATTATCTGTTTAACGTTTGCCATACGCTGCTAATAAATTTAAAGTAAAATATCCCCTTATATATATTTTTCACACCTTTTGATGTGCTGGGGGTCTTCTACATATACACTCTTTTGACATTGCATCGTACATGGTCCCATTAAACCATATGAGAAACCATATACTATAGTTATGAATACCAATCAAGTCTTTACCCATTATATATTTTATGCTTGCGCGTCTTCTTCCCCGTTTTCTCTGAGCCGCCCCCTGTTGCCAATAGGGCTATGTAACACCGGAATCCCATTAAGCACTGGGTTATCATATACTTTGCTAACACATTAAAACTGGCATGTTAGCATATCACGTTACTCCATATGCCTTGGACAAATGTAATACTTCTCTTTTTTATGTATAGCATTGTAATGAACCTCCCCTCTCTTTCTCCCTACCCGGTCCCTTTTTTGGTCTCATATACTTTGTAGACCTTAGGTTGCATCGCATGGAGACATTTCGTGCATCCATTCCCCCTTTTTAAATGACTCAGAATATCTTCTCTCTAAACCGACTGAGCAACATTTTTTGCCACGTCTCTTGGAGATAGACCGACCATCTATTGACCGGTTAGTATGCACCTTTATATACACTTTGTTTCACTGTAAGTTTTTTGAAACCTTGGGACTGGAGGTATGGTTGATATTTTGGGAGGGGCATTTGGGACCTTTACTGTCCCATTCCTGAGTTCTGAGCACCACCCCATACATGGTGAGAGTCATGATTAGGATTTGCCAGTGTTTTATATATATTGTTCTCTGTAATCAACAATGTAACATTTTAGTTGTGCATTTTTACTATTTATTGTAAATATTATTTTTATATATATATTTTTTCTATTCTTTAGACTATATTGCGACACTTCGGCATTACCCTAGCCCTGATGAAGAGGCGGTATCTCTTATAAGCCTCGAAACGTAGGCACCACTGTCTGTACCCACGAGACAGTATCGGAAGGGTTCCTTATTGCAGTATTTGTCGCTCTAATTAACATACAATTTCGAGTCTATGTCTTGTCCTGAGTAATGTACAGTGCCATGTATGGTCACTTACCCTAGGTCGTGCCCTCTTTTATGTTTGGTCAGTTGGATATTTTTTGCTGTTCATTTGATACGTTGTCTACGAACAACAATACCGAAATAAAATTTGATATATATTTTTGATATACCTTTGTTGACTGTTATAGTTTTTACCTTATAACCAATCTCCCACGCATATATGTTCTAATAAGGGCTTCAGTCTCCGTCTTCTTTCTCTCGTCTGACGGCTTAAGTCGGGGAACACCTGAATTACGTCTTTATATATTTCAATCGGTCCTTTTTGCCAAGCTGCTCTCATTATCTCTTCCTTTATCCTAAAGAAATGGACCCTGCAGAGGACATCTCTTGGAGATTCTTGTATTAAATTGGGACCTGCAGGAATCCTATGCACCCGATCAAGCTTAAAGCGGATGGTTCACCAAAAACAAATATTAAAAGCCAGCAGCAACAAATACTGCAGCTGCTGACTTTTAATATTAGGACACTTACCTGTCCTGGAGTCCAGCGGCGTCCACAGCAGAGGATAAGCGATCGCTCGTCACCCTGCTGCTCCCCCCTCCATCCACGGCGAGGGAACCAGGAAGTGAAGCGCTCCGGCTTCACTGCCCGGTTCCCTACGGCGCATGCGCGAGTCGCGCTGCGCCCGCGATTGGCTCCCGCTGTGTGCTGGGAGCCGTGAGTTCCCAGCATACAACGGGAAAAGCCCGTCTTTTGCCCGAGACTGCGGGCCGGAAGTGGGTGCGGATACCTGTCTTTAGACAGGTATCTGCACCCCCCTCCCCCCTGAAAGGTGTCAAATGTGACACCGGAGGGGGGGAGGGTTCCGATCAGCGGATCTTCACTTTAGGGTGGAGATCCGGTTTAATTTGATTGTCAGTGGGGTTACCCAATATTTCATTAAAAATAGCAGACACTCTCCCTCTTAGATCTTTTTTTGCTTTTAAGTCTAAATATGAGATCGGAGGTCTTTTTGACCCCAAATCTCATATTTAAGAGGACCTGTCATGCTTTTTTCTATTACAAAGGATGTTTACATTCCTTGTAATAGGAATAAAAGTGATAATTTTTTTATTTTTATTATTTCAGTGTAAAAAATTATAAAATAAATTCGAAAACAAAAAAAAAAAAAAATGTTTTTAAAGCGCCCCGTCCCGACGATCTCGCGCGCAGAAGCGAACGCATACGAAAACGGTGTTCAAACCACACAAGTGAGGTATCGCCGCGATTGTTAGCGCGAGAGCAATAATTCTAGCCCTAGACCTCTGTAACTCAAAAAAATGCAACCTATAGAATTTTTTAAACATCGCCTATCGAGATTTTTAAGGATAAAAGTTTGACGCCATGCCACGAGCGGGCGCAATTTTTAAGCGTGACATGTTGGGTATCATTTTACTCTGCGTAACATTATCTTTCACAATATATAAAAAAATTGGGCCACATTTTTTGTGGTCTTATTTTTTCATTAAAAAAAGTACCAGTTACACTTACCGGTAGCTGGATTTCTGAGAAGTCTTACAGGACGGCACCCTGAGAGATGACTGGCTTCACCTGACAGGAAACACAATCAAAAAAGAGGTTAAAAACCCCACCCCCTCCGTGCTCCTCAGTTTGAGATAAAGTATTACCCCACCAGTGCACGGAAAATTACCACAGACAAATAAAAAACACAAATGTATCATCTGGGTGGGAAGTAGGCCTGCTGTCCTGTAAGACTTCTCAGAAATCCAGCTACCGGTAAGTGTAACTGGTACTTTCTTAAGCGTCTTCCAGGACGGCACTCTGAGAGAGAAGCAAGTAGCTTCAGGCCTACCTTAGGGCAGGACCACTGCCTGAAGGACTTTTCTACCAAATGACAAGTCCTGTGGTGACAGAAGTTCCACTCTGTAGTGTCTTAAGAACGTGTTCCGGCTTGACCACATCGCCGCTCTGCAAATCTGCTCCACCGAAGCTCCTGCCTTTTCTGCCCAGGAGGTTGCTAGTGACCGAGTGGAGTGAGCTTTAACTTTAGGAGCGGCTTTAACATAAGCTAAGGAGATGGCCTGTCTAACCCACCTAGAGATGGAGGCCCTAGAAGCCTGTTGACCTTTTTTCTGACCAGAAAAATTAATTAATAAATGGGTAGAGCATCTAAATTCCTTGACCCTCTCTAAATAAACTAATAGACTACGTCTAACTTCTAGAAAATGAAAGGAAGCTTCCCTTTCATTCTGGGGGTTTGAACAAAAAGAAGGGAGAATTATCTCCTGTGACCTATGAAATTTCGTCACTACCTTGGGGAGGTACATGGGGTCTGGACTTAGGACCACCCTGTCCTCAAATAAACGAAAAAACGGCTCTTTAATTGAGAGTGCCTGCATATCACCTATTCTTTTGGCTGTTGTGATTGCCAAAAGGAAGGTAAACTTAAAGGGGTTGTAAAGACAAAAAATATTTTCCTCCTAAAATTAAAGTCTGACAGTAGCTGATAAAGTAAAAAGTAATGTTTTGCATTATAACAAGTTTGATACCCGTTAAATCAAGCCGTTTTATTCACCTCCATCACTCCTGAATCATTATTCTCACTGACTTCCTGGTTTGCGGTGCGCATTCATTCTTGCTACATCACGGCCGGCCTAATGGCAATTACCGTTCCCATTAGGCTTAGCCTCCATGCCTGTGAGGGATAAGAGAGCATCTTCACGCAGGGCTGAAGTCATAGGGAGGGGGTGAGCACATTCTGCTTTCCAACATGCCAAACAGCTCAGATGCTGGTGGAAAGCAAGAAGAGGAGAGACAGGAAATGGCCACTCCCTCCGACACATGTTCCCGGGAAAGAGAGAAGAACCTCTTCACTTTCCTGTTGGCTCTGCAAGCGAAGAGATCCACCTCTGGGCTGCCAAAGCGTTGACAGATCAGGTTGAAAACTTCTGCATTCAATTCCCATTCCCCCTGGAAAATGGGCCGGCGGCTCAGAAAGTCTGCCTCCCAGTTGAGGGTCCCTTTTAGGTGTACTGCCGAGAGAGAGAGTGAACCCTCCGTTCCGCCCAACCCAGGATCTCCAGGAACAATTCTAGAAGGGTGCGGGACCTCTTGCCTCCCTGATGGTTGAGGAAGGCTACCGCGGTCGCATTGTCGGAAAGAATCTGGATCTTCCTGCCCAGAATTCTTTCCTCAAATGCTTTTAGAGCTTCTCCTACCGCTAAGAGCTCGTGGTAGTTTGAAGAGGGCCCCCCTCCGTCTTTGGTTCCAGGATCCCTGGGCCCGCAGTTCGGCCAAGTGGGCTCCCCACCCCCAGGCGCTGGCGTCTGTGGTGATTCTGACCGGGTCGGTCTGACTCCACGAGAGGCCCGACTGCAGGTTCTGTGAAACAAGCCACCAGCCTAAAGAAACCTTCACGAGATCTAGGATGCTGACCCTGGAGTCTAGGGATTCTCTTTTCCCATCCCAGGAGGAGAGGAGGAAAGATTGGAGGAGTCTGGAATGGAGCTGTGCCCACGGAACTCCCAGAATGCTGGAAGTCATCAGACCTAAAACCCTCATGATGACTCTGAAGGAGGGGTCTGTCCCCTCCATAACTAACCTGACAACTGTCATGAGACCCCGGATCCTTTCCTCTGGCAAAAAGAGCTTCCTTTCCAGGGAGTCTATCAGAAACCCTAAATAAAGTTTCCTCTGTTCCGGAATAAATGAGGATTTCTCTTTGTTGATAATCCAGCCTAGGGACTCCAGGGTGGTCATAACCGTGGCCAGGTCCGTAAGGAGGAGGTCCCGATCCTGATTGTACAGGAGCAGATCGTCCAGATAAGGGATTATTGCAATCCCTTGCAGGTGCATTAATGCGGTTGCTTCCGCGAGGACTTTTGTGAAGACCCTTGGATTGGAGGCCAGTCTGAAGGGAAGGGCAGCAAATTGCCAATGCTGCACTCCCTGGGGGGGAGGCGATGGCAAACCTGAGATACTTTTGATGGCCCGGAAAAATTGGGACATGGAGGTAGGCGTCTCGTAGATCGATGGTAACCATGACGACACCCCTCAATAACAGCCTCCTAAGGCTGTAAACGCTTTCCATTGGAAACCTCTTGTGGAGGAGGCAGGTATTCAGGGGCCTCAGATTGATGATCAACCGGAATCTGCCTGAGGGCTTGGGGACCACAAAGATATGGGAGTAATTGCCCATAGCTCTCTGGTCCACGAGTACTTGAACTATCACAGCTTGCTGAGCCAGCTCTGCGATGTTCTGCAAAAGACCTGCTGCCTTGGGAGGATCTCTGGGTAAGTGGGTCAAAATAAATTTTAGAGGGGGCACCTGGCTGAACTCTAGTCTGTAACCCTCCCTTATAATTCGCAGGATGTGGGGGCTTCGACCAACACTCTCCCACCTGGGAAGAAATTGGGAGAGTCTTCCCCCGACCTTCCCGTCATTTGGAGTCCTTATCATTGGGCTACCCCCTTTTGTTTCTCTTTTCCAACCCAGCGTCTATTGTTAGGGGGCCTTCTCTCAGAGGAATGGCTCCTGCTACCAAACGACCCCTGGGGGCCTCGAAAAGTTTTTTTCCTGATCTGTCTAGGTTTTGAAGGAAAATGTACCCCCTTTTCTGAGGACCTGGTCAGAGCCTGATCCAGGCCTGGACCAAAAAGAAGGGAAGACCACACAGGCGGTTTTTAAACGCCAGGTCCCCATTCCACATCTTGACCCATACTGCTCTTTGGGCCGCATTGATGAGGGCTCCTGTCTTTGCGGTTGAGCGCACCGTTTCTACCGCGGCATCAGCTAGATAAGCCACTGCACTCCCTATGAGTTGCAGGGAATCTAAAATGTCCTTAGACTCTGGGCCCTGAGAAAAATGGTCTGACAGCTTGGAAATCCAGGCATCAGCGTTCCTTGCAATGCAGGCCGAAGCCAGAGCGGGGCCCAAGGCCACCGCATTAGCTTATAAAAAACAAAAAGTGTAGCGCTGAAATTATGTAAGAAATAACCATATAACACTGCAAAGCATCATATAGACTTTGAATAAAATAATAAGTATAACACGTGAAGCATCACAAACTAATCACTAAGTGTTCGAAAAGATCATATCAATAGATATGAATAACAGATAAATCTCAAAATGATTGATTCAAAGTGTCCAAAAAACGTGACAATAGGTGAAGAGGATTTTGATAGCAGATCCACCACCAAAGAAAAATGGGAGGCTTACCGGAAAGCGTGGACTCAGCTAAGTATACACTTAATGAGTCACTCAGGCTTAATATGATGGTATCCGGACATCAACCTTCCATTGGGAAACAGGGATGGGATTTGAATATAGATCAGCTCCTCATACGATAGATGAGAGACCAAAAAGGTGTAGTAATACCAGGACCAATACATAGGAATCATGGGTTCTTTACAGAGGATCCAGAATGCTCAGATGTAGCAGTTAGGAGAGGAAAGAAATGGATGCAGACATAGTGTGATAACGTATGGTAATTGTACTGTATTATTCAAGATACAATTGGTTGCACTCACATTTCAGCAGACATATCAGAAGCATGTAAAAACGTCTAGCAGTAAAGTCAGCAGAAGACCTGACGCGTTTCGATCAAACGATCATCATCTGGGGTGCTGACCGACTACTATAATAGAACACAATATATAGCCATGCCCCCCTACCTTGATCACGGCTCCAGCTTCAAAAAAGTCATTAATTACGAATGACTTCCGGGTATGGAGGTAGCGTGTAAACGGCGTGCGCTCCAGGACTTACTCTGAAGGGCTAGTTGGAGAGCAGCACTGGACGTACAGGCATAGTGACGTCAGGACGTACAAGGATAGTGACGTCTAGCCGTCTAACGCGGGCAGGCGCTAAGCTGTCATCACAGCGCGTCCGCCCTCGTGACGAGTGTCAATGACTAAATGCGCTCCAAGCCTCAGAGACAGAAGAGACTGGAGCGCATCGTCAGATGTGTAATCACATGGGGGTCAAGTGAGCCAATCAGGCGTGTTGGCGCCCAAGGCTGACATAATCGCTATCAAACTCACAGTGTGCCAGCGAAGCCAGCCGAGGCTGGGATTATGTGCACAGAGATGCCCATGTGAAAAACAAAAAATCAGGGGGATGGGATATAAATAGATGTCAGTGTCAGGCAACAAATCAAAGTCACCTATTAAAGGTGACAAATAGTGCCGATCACTTGGGTAAAACAGGAAAAAGAGTAAACCTGTGGGTTAAAATATGTTACTATACACGGTCATGGAATTTGGATCCGTAGTAAGTGTATGTATGGCAACTACAGTCTAATGAAACTGCGTGTCATAGACTTAAACTTAAAAGCCTATAGAACTTTAATAAAAAAAAATTAAAAGTAAAAAAGGATAAAACTTGTTAAAATAAAAATTGAAACAACGGAGCCGTGATGGAACAGGGGCATATAGCATAATAGGACATCAAGACTTATTAATGAAGGCATTTATGTCCCATTCAACATTGAGGCCATATGGGACATACGTGCGCAATTCATATATCCAATAGACCTCTAGCCGGGAGACCCCTCTCGTTTTGGCTCCTCCCCTCCAAGGTGGTACATATTTGTCAATTATCATGAATTGGGTACCCTTAGGGTTACGTTGGTGGCATTCCCTATAATGTCTTGGGACTGTGTGTTTGGTGCTGCCACCCACAATTTTGGCAACATGTTCACCTACCCGTACGGAAAAGGCCCGTATAGTGCGACCAACATACTGTTTTCCGCACGGGCAGGTGATAAGGTATACCACATGAGTAGTGGCACAAGTGCAGAAGGATTTGATGGGATAGCTGCGGCCTGTATTAGTGGACCTGAACTCCAAAGATTTGGATCGTCCATTAGTATTTACCAAGCAAACACTGCATTTCTTGCACGGTAATACCCCTTCATATCTTGAAAAAACTCGGGGCGACGTGGAGGATCAACGATATTGGGAGCAATACTATTCCTGAGCGTAGGGGCTTCTCTAAAGATGACTTTAGCCCTTTCTGGTAGGATAGGTCCTAGAACTTTATCACTCTTAAGTACATCCCAATGTCTATCAATAATGGTCTTAATATCTCTGTGTTGGTTGGAATATGCGATGATCATGGAGAACTTAAGAGAGTCATCCTGTTCTCGTGGGGCTTTATCCATCAATAATGAATTACGTTCTATTAATGCCACTTTTTGTAATTCTGCATCCACTGCCGTGATGTTATAGCCCTTTTCAACAAATCTGTTTTTAAGCATGGAAGCTTGTGAGAAATAGGCATCATCGTTGGTGCAGTTCCTACGTAACCGCAGGAACTGGCTACGTGGGACAGAATTAAGCCAACTTTTATGATGGCAACTGTCGGTGGGGATAAAACTATTTCTATCAGTGGCCTTAAAATGTGTCTGGAATTTAAAATGTCTGGATTCAAGTCTAATCTCCAAGTCAAGGAATGTGATCTTCACAGGACTGGAATCAAACGTAAATGCAATGCCACGTTCGTTGGTGTTCAAGAAGGAGAAATATTCCTCCAGACTCTGTCGCGAACCATCCCATAGGAGGAGGACGTTGTCTATGTACCTAGCCCAAAGGACAAGGGACGGATGTTGATCATGATAGACGACGACGTCCTCCCATTTGGCCATAAAGAGGTTGGCGAGGCTGGGGGCAAACTTGGCCCCCATAGCCACGCCACGTCTTTAGAGATAATACTTCTGGTCAAACCAGAAGTAGTTGTGGGTGGTTGCGAATTCCAGCAACTCAATAATGAACTTTCTGCACTTCTACAATGGTATGTTCACGATCAAGGAAATGTTGGACAGCTTCTATTCCGAGGTGGTGAGGGATACAGGTATATAAGGATGCTACATCCGCTGTAGCGAGAAGGTAGTCACCCTTTATCTCGACCCCTTCCAGGAGTTTAATAGTTGCAGTCGTATCCTTAAGATAAGAAGGTGTTGTTTTAACCAAAGGTTGCAAGTAGAAGTCCATATATCGACCTATACATGATGTTATCGAATCGATTCCACTTACAATGGGCCTACCAGGTGGATGTAATAGATCCTTATGGATTTTAGGTAGGTGGTATATCGTCGGAATCCTGGGGGCTGTAGGCACTAGATATGTCTTTTCCTTTTTATTCAAAATACATGAACTAAAACTTTTTTTTTTTTTTTTTTTTTTTTATACCACTTCAGCTTTTACCAATCACTGGAGAACAGCTCATGGTTTTGTGCTTTCTATGTCTCCATAGCGGTTTTGCATCATGTGTGGCATCTATGCTTTATCATGTTTCTTCTTTTTTTTTTTTTTTTTTAAATAATCCATACATCTTTTAAAATCGTATTTAACAATTACTCTCCTTTATAGAAAACACATAAATACTCGGAACCTTGGACTTGCCAAGAGACCCACACCTAATTTTTCCACACTCCCGCAATCCCCCCCCCTCCCTCCCTTCTGCCCCTCCCCCCCCTTGGGTTCCCATGGTTCTTATTTTCCTCTTAGATTTTCCTTTCTTCCCTTTCCTTTACTTGTTGTTTTTATTATATTTGCTGTCTTGTTGTTACTTTTTACTTTTCTATTTACCTTGTTCTCAACCTTTCCGCATAGCTCCATGTCTTTTTATAATCTTTCCAACTTTTCCATTTTTCCCTGAAATCACTGCTGTTTTCGGAAAACATCTCTTTTAATTCTTCCATTCTAAATGTTTCCTCTACCGCATCTACCCATTCCCAGATCTGTGGGCAAGCTATTTCCTGCCACTTTTTAGGTATTAACCTTTTAGCTGCGTTGAGTAGGTGGGGTATGAGTGATCTCTTATATCTTTTTATTCCCTCTTGACTTCCATGAAAGAGCACCTCCCAGGGATCTTTTTTTATTGCCTTGCCGGTAATTTCTTTTATTTGTCTTAAGATTTGATCCCAGTAATCCTGGATTTTTGGACAGGTCCACCACAGGGTGCGCCATTGTTCCTTTTTCCGGACATCCTCGCCAACATTCAGCTTGGTGTCCTTCTTTAAACTTACTGATTTTGTCCGGTGTGGCATACCAGCCTGATATACATTTATAATTGGTCTCGGCGGTTCTCACATCCACTGCGGATGAATGAATTAAACGCAGTATCTTTTGATACGTGTACCTCTCCCTTTGTATCCCTAACTCTCTTTCCCCATTTTTGGATGAATGGGGGTTCCTCCGGCGCATCAATCCTACACAATATTTTATACAGTTGTGATACCGTGCCTTTTGAATTACCTGTTTTACACAGTTTCTCCAGAGGTGTCAACTCCTCTCCTGTCCGTAGAGGCTGGGGTAGATGTTGCAGGAAATGACATAGCTGGTTGTACCTCCATTCATCCAGTTTCCAATCATTTACTCTAAGTTTCAACTCTTCATAAGCCAAAATTTTACCCTTTTTAATTATATCACCCAGGTGCATCCTTTTATTCTTTATCCAATTCCCGCCAACCCTTTCTTCTCCCGGTGCAAAATATGCATTATTTTTCAGGTTCATTAGTGGAGAATTATATTCCCTATATATTTTTTTGTGAATCCTATCCCATTCTCTTAAAGTGTCTCTCGTTAATTCATACGTTGTGCTATTAAGTGCTCTATATTGTGCAGGAATCCATATTATATTTCTTAATTGTGCCTTTGCTTGTGCCTTTTCTATTCGTACCCATCTTTTTATTGGCCTGTCCCTGGCCCATTCTATCACCCGTGCCAATATAGCCGCCTGATGGTATTTCCTTATATCCGGCATTGCCAGGCCTCCTTGCTGTTTGTCCTGTCTTAGCGTCGCGAAGGGATATTCTGTGTCTTCTATTTTTCCATACATAGTTTATTAACAATGAATTTAATATTTTCAAAAATTTTTGAGGGAGAGCTATTGGGATCATGAGAAATTTATATAGGATTTTTGGTACTAGGATCATCTTCAGGATATTTATGCGTCCACACCATGAGATCGGTCTATTTGTTATTTTTTTTAGGTCACTTTTTACTTAGTTTAACAAGGGAACGTAATTTATCTTGTATATTTTTTTAATGGAGTTGGCTAATTTTATGCCTAAGTATTTTAACTCTTTTGTCCACGGGAAATTACATATGCTTTTTATAAGCTTCACTTCGCACTTATTGATGTTTATATTCAATATTTCAGTTTTAGTTATATTAATTTTAAAATTCGAGATGGTTCCATATTGCTTGAGTATCCTGTTCAGGTTTGGTATTGTGATCATGGGGTTGGTGATATAGAACAATATATCATCGGCAAAAGCCGATAGCTTATGTTCTTCGTCCTCCGTTTTAACCCCTTTTATATTTGGGTCGTTACGAATCGTGGCTAATAGCGGCTCCAAGGACAGGACAAACAGCATAGGGGATAACGGACAACCCTGCCTTGTCCCATTTTTCATATCCACCGATTCTGACAACATACCATTGACTTTTATTTTTGCCGTAGGGTGGCGATAGAGCGTTCTTATCCAGCTGATCATCCTTTTGCCTATTCCCATTTCTTCTAAGGTTTGGAAGATGAGTCCCCAGTCCACCCGGTCAAACGCCTTTTCGGCGTCTGCCGACAGGAATAGACCCGGGGACCCATCCTCTTTTATTTTTTGGATCAGGAGTAATGCCCTCATTCCGTTATCCTTACTTTCTCTGTCCGGGATAAACCCCACCTGGTCTGGGTGGACCAGGAGGGGCATGACCTCTTTCAGGCGCTCAGCCAGGATCTTTGCAAATAATTTTGTGTCTGCGTTTAGAAGAGAGATAGGTCTATATCCTGAGCATTGTGTGCTGTCCTTTCCTTCCTTTAGAATAATCGTTATTAAAGCGGCCGACGCTTCCTTACTTATTTCAAATTCCGATCCCAAACCATTGAAATATTTACAAAGTCTTGGGATCAGAATTTTACTGAATTTCTTAAGATATAATGCGCTGAACCCATCCGGGCCTGGGCTTTTTCCTAATGCTGTATCTTTTAATGCTTTTCTGATTTCCTCCTCCGTTATCGGCCTATCCATGTTTAATCTTGTTATATTGTCGATCTTGGGAAGTTTTGCATCCACTAGAAAATCTTTTGTTTTATCTTCTTTACCATCTATTTGCCCGCCCTTCTGATCCATCGCGTAGAGCTCCTCGTAGTAGGTTTTAAAGGTTTCAGCGATGTCTTTGTTTGAATAAGCCATCTCCCCGTTTTTTTTTTTTACCTTCTCGCTGTAATTTCTGGTTTTCTTTTTTTGTACCATTTTTGCTAAGAGTCTACTGGGTTTATTTCCCCACATATATCTCTCTCTCTCGTTATAGAATTTAGATTTTTTTTTGTCTTTTGTTCTAAAACCTCCCTAAGTTCCTCTCTTTTCAGGGTTAACCTATGAAATGTCTCTTTGCAGCTTAGTTTTTTATGCTCTTGTTCTAGCTTCATTATTTCTCGGCTTAAGATCTTGAACTTCTCGTCTCCCTCTTTTTTTTTTCCTGGCTCCTTCTGAGATTAATATTCCTCTGATGTACGCTTTATGTGCCTCCCAGATTGTTGCCCCCGAGATCCCTTCAGCCTCGTTTATTGAGAAAAACTGTTTAAGCTCTTTTTCCACCCTTTCTGCCCCTCCATTCTCTCTTATCAGGTTTTCATTTAAATGCCAGATCGGGGGTTGGTTTTGCTGCGGGGCAGATCTCAATTTCATAGTCACCGGTGTGTGATCTGACAGAGTCATAACTTCAATGTCTACCCTAGTAACCCGGTCTAGAAGTCTATGATCTAACAGGATGTGGTCTATCCTGGAGTATGTCCCATGCGCAGGGGAAAAAAACGTGTAGTCCTGTGTATTTGGATGGAATACCCTCCATACATCAACTATTTGATTGTCATGCATTTTTTGTTTCATCCTTTGGAGCTGCACACTGCTCACCCCCTGCGCCTGGGACGTACTGTCAACTCGAGGGTTCATACTGAAATTGAGATCTCCCATCACAATCATATGCCCTTCCGCAATTTTTTTTAGCTTTCCCAGAATTCTCTGTACGTACTTAATCGGTCCTATATTAGGGGCATATATATTTGCCAAGGTATATTCTGTATTATCAATTTTGCCTTTTAAAAACAGGTATCTCCCTTCGGGATCAGTCATTCTTGCTTTTATTTCAAACCTCACTCCCCTCGCGAACCCAATTGCCACTCCCCTTGCACGATTTGAGATTGAATCTCCATAATACCAGACCGGATATCCAGGAGAGTGTAAACTCACTTTTGAATATGGTGTTAGATGTGTCTCCTGTAGAAAGACCACGTCTACTCTATAGTGCTTGATCTCCTCTATTATTTAACCCTTTGACATTATAGGTCATATACTTTATATCTGTCATCTCTTTTTCTTTCTTCTATTTAGCCTCTTTTCTCTCTTTTTTTCTTTCCAAGGAACCCTTGGGAACCCACCCTCCTTTCCCCCCCTTCCCCCCCCCCCCCCCCTCAATCCCCCTTTCCCTCCCCTCCCCCCTCCCTCTCTAGGCCTACACCATGGCCTTTGAACCGTAGGTATCCTCGTTCCCCACCGGTTCTCTTGCTTTGAGGGAAAGCCTGTCCCACGCCCTTCCCCCTTCTTTTGGCACCCCCATTTACGAGGGTTGGTCTAATACCCTTCCCTCATATTCTCCTACCCGCCACCCTCCTTCCCCGAACCCCCAGTTCCTATACATATAAGCCTGATTTTTTGTTTTTCTTTTCTTTCCCTATTCTATCCATCCAGGTAGTTCTGGTGGCACCAGGTTCAACTTGTGACAGAAAGCTACAAGTTCCTCTGGAAATGTCAGTTTTGCTGATATGCTTTCTTTTTGGGCTATCAGGCATGCAGGGTACCCCCATTGATATTTTATATTTTGCGCCCGCATCTGTTCTAGTAGGGGTTTAAGATGTCTTCTCCTAGCCAGTGTGTCCCATGCTAGGTCTGTAAATATCTGGATTTCGGATCCCTTATAAGTCATAGGCGCGTTTCTTCTTAATTTGGCCCAGATTTCTGCTTTATCTTCATAGTGTCTAAATCTTATTATTATGTCTCTGGGCCACTCGTTTTCTCTATTCTTCGCTCTTCCTAAACGGTGGACCCGTTCTATGTTGAGGGATTCTTCTGTTGTTTTATCCAGCATAGGTAGAAAGAGATCATTCATAATTTTTCTCAGATCCTCTCTTTATTCTTTGATTGAGCGAATTCTTAGGTTCTTTCTTCTATTTCTATTCTCTTGGTCTTCCAGACGATATTGCAGCATTCTCTGGTTTTGTTTCAGTCTATTGCACTGCTCTTTTAATTCGCTTAATTCGAGGGCTTGCTGTTCACACTTATTTTCTGTCTCCTCCACCCTTACTAGTAGGGTGGCCCATATCTTGTCTTAGGGTACTGATTTCAGTTTTTATTCCAATCTTTATTGCTTCTTCTAGCCGCTTTAACATCTCGTCCATTTCCTTTCTTGTGGGAATTTGTTTATCTGCCTTGGTTTCTTCTCGGTGGCTTGTATCCTGTTCACTCTCTCCTGAGGCATCTATGCTAGTTGCGTTTGTAGCTCCTGTTCCTTTTTTCGTCTCTCCCTTCTTCTCTGTTTTTTTGACTGCGCCAGGACTTTTTACACTTCCTTCCTGGGTCATATACTGCCTGATAGTACTAGTTGCTGTATTTTCTTTGGGGGTCTTCGGGGCTGATCCCCTGGTGATCTTACTCATCTTATATTTTCTCCTGGTTCTTATCTGTTTCCCCAGTTTGCAGTTTTGTCCTTTTTTTTTTTTTGCAGGCTTCAGGAGTCGCTATTTTGCAATCAATCACTGTTCCTGAGGGGATTGGGTTGGCCCGTGTATATCCGCTTGTCGCTATGTCAAGCTATTATCATTCCACCTTTCATAACCAATCTGGTAGTGTCTCCTCTACGCGCCCCCTTTCTCCTCATACACCCTCTCACCTGTCTATCTACTGAGGGATATATGCCGCACACTATAAATAGATGTACACCTTCCCCATCCTATTCATAATGTCAGGGTACTACGTGCGCGTTTTTCAGACAGAACCACCAGTATCTTGTTCCTAAATAGAGCCCCACCACATATCCAGCTCCTCCAGCAACTTATTCCACCATATCCGTACACCCCTTCCCAGGATGCAGTTTCTACCAGCGCTTGGTTGGCAATACCAGCCTCCCTTTGTCACAAGTCATTTTTTAATATAGCCAGCACCATTAGATCCATAGACAGCCCTTCTTCAGTATTTAGGGAAAAGAAAAAAAAAAAGAGAAAAGATATTGCTCTATGCCGTTTTCCATAAATCACCAGTTCATTTATCATTGATTTTTTACCGGTTTCTTCATTAACCATTCCATTGAAATCATCTTGTTTAATGACTTAGGCACGCAGACATAGATATGAATATTTAGGGCATAAAAGAGTTCTTACCCGTTTTAGATATCTTCAATCTCTTCAATCTCCCATGTTAATGCCTTCTGTTGCTATCTGGCTCCATTTTGGATGGGGGAGATAATATACATAGACAGGGAAAAAAAAAAAAAAAAGAAGCTTGTTTTACCTGATCCTTACAGGGTTTGCGGCTGTCAGCATAGATACCTCAGTCCGGGTCCACTGGGGGGGGGGGGGGGGGGGGGGGATCAGCCCTTTGCGGTGTTCCCTGCTTCCAGGTCACATGCCTGTTATGATTCCAGCTTCATCTGTAGGCTGCAGAGGGGGGGGGGGCGAGAGGAGGATGGAGTGGGGGAGCCCTCCGTTGTGCGGCTGGGGATCGCGCCCTTGTATAGGTGAGACACTCGGCAGCCGCTTACCTACGCAGCGGGCTCATCTCCTGCATCGCCGCCGTCACTGCCTGTGTCTCACTCGATCTTCCGGCGCTCGCATCCCCCGTCGACCGGCTGGGCTCTCGGCGTGGGCTGCTCCTCCCTCGGCGTACGTGCGTGCTTTACGTGCCGCGTCATCCCGTCAGCTCGGACTCAAGCTGGGGCTGTCTCTTTTGAGCCCTGTTGAGAACTAAAACCTTTTGCCACTATGTCCACCAATTATTTTTATAATATGTATCTGAATCGTTTAAAATACGATTCATTTCAAAATTGTAATTGTTTTTATCCATAATAACTATGCCGCCGCCTTTGTCGGCAGGACGCACGACAAGATCTTTGCGCTTGCATAGAGATTGGAATCCTTGGGAGGAAGATCTAGGCGAGATACCGCAAGAACAATGGAAGAGAATATTAGAGATGGGATCAAAGGTTTCACTTTCACCCCCTCAGAAAATCTCCCACCTGATGTTGATAAACAGAGCTTATTACACGCCTAGCCGGCTATTTAAATTTGGTAAAAGACCAGATGACAAGTGTCCTAGATGCCAGGAGCATGGTGACCTAGTACACATGGTGTGGCACTGTCCGAAGTTGGTGCGATACTGGGATGAAGTGCTGGACACCCTAAGAGATACATTTGGAATCCCACTGGAGATGGGAGGCCACACTGTGCGTACTGGGCCACAGGCAGAAACGGGGGGAGCAAAGAAATGTCACAGTGGTAATACTAAGATGTTTATTCCACGCTAGAAAATTAATAGCAATGAGGTGGCAGGCATCTTTACCACCGGCAGTAAGTGCATGGATTAGGGCAATAAATGAGTCCATATGCAAAGAAAGGGCAGTTTATATAAAAAGAGGAAACCTAAGAGAATTCGAAACCATGTGGAAACCATGGCTGGAGAAAAAGGGAGCCGCCCCCGTGGGGTTAAGAACGAGAGAGGGGAACAGCTAAAAAGAGTAGAGGTTGAGAAGTAGGGAGGACGAGGAAAGGAAAAAAAAGATTGATACCACCACATAGAACTAAGAGTTCGGGTACCGTCTTAATCAAGAATCAACCCACCTTCTAAACATGGTAAATTAAGATCTAAAGGTTATCATACATCAATGCCTAGAATAAGTGTTATATTTGCATGGAACAAGTTTTTCTCTTCTGTGAAAATCAATTGAAATTTTTGTATGGTATTAAAAATAAATAACGATTGAATATTAAAAAAAAAAAAAAAAGAGAAAAAAAAAAAAAGAGATTGGAATCCTTCCTTGGGTAGGGGATGTTGATAAAACCTCTTAACAGTCAAGGATTCAAGATCTTTGAGGACTAGATCTTTGAATAGGTTGACAGAAGACCCCGCTGGAGCCGAGGGATTAAACAGCGACGGATTAGAGAGATTTGAATGAACAGTCCCTGAAGTTGCCGCTCGTTCCATAAAAGGAGAGGTGTTGGAAATAAAATGTCTCTGGATGTGAATCTTTCGGACAAATTTGTGGACATCTATAAACGTGTCAAACTTGCTTAACTTATTAGTAGGAGCAAATTTGAGGCCTTTGTCCAGGACAGCAAGTTCATCTGTAGTAAGCTCTTTCCCGCTGAGATTAAACAATCCCAAGCCTACTACATTTTTCTCTTTTTTCCTCTGATGTCTCCTGCCTCCCCTGTTGCCTCTTTTGGGTCCGAAGGCCTTTTTTGGCCTCTCACACCCCAATGAAAATCCTTATTGGGTTGGCCATCTGAGCCATGATGGTCATAATTCGAATGGGATTGTTGATAGCCCATAGGGCCACCCTGGATATCTTGTAGGGGCAAAAACCTATTATGTGTATACATAGAGGGATATTGGTATGGATATGGGCCAGACCCATATGGGGCCACATACCCATCAGTCCTCCTAGGTGATTCGTCATAGTCACAGTGACCTTGGTTATGATGTACAGGTGTCCTATAATTAGATGTATTTCCCCTAGGACGGCCCTTACCTCCTTTCATAGTGTTGCGATTAGAGTTAGTCCTAACTGGAGAGTCAAAACTAGGGTGTGTGACCCTTGGTGGGGGACCCCTTGAAGGGGGTTGGGGTTTAGGATACACCTGATTAGGTCGGTGTGTATTATTAGTGTGGCCTTCAGGAAAACTCTCACTGGTATTAGCAGCGGGAGAAAGATCAGAATTACCTGAAGTACCTGATAATTTTTGCCAGTTAAAGACAGTCCTGGTCTTATAATCTCCAGCGTCCCTGGAGTACTTCTTATGTTTTTTATTCTTTTGTTCCCTATCTTCCTTTTCCAAGAGTAACTGGAGACTGGAGGAAAGGGAGCTATATTCATTTGAATTTTTGAAGTTCAACAATTTGTCCTTTAACTCCTTAATTTCAAGTACCTCAAGTCTAGCTTGCTTACGGGAAATCAGGAAGCCCAAAAAGTTAGTACCGGCTGTATTGAAGTAACGGTACCAAGAGTCTAAATCAAGATCGCCCTGTTGGGGTTGTACCTCCCAACGAAGGCTTCTAGGTACCATGTCTTCCGCAATGTATTGCTGTAGGAAGGCAATGTCCCACTGCAAATGCAGTTCAGAGACCAAGTTGTTTTTTAATCTCAGAAACCTACCCCCTATTTAAACGATTCAGATACATATTTGTTGTTACCTAACAATCCCACTAATATATACAAAAAAGAATTGGTGGACATAGTGGCGAAAGGTTTTAGTTCATGTATTTTGAATAAAAAGGAAAAGACATATCTAGTGCCTACAGCCCCCAGGATTCCGACGATATACCACCTACCTAAAATCCATAAGGATCTATTACATCCACCTGGTAGGCCCATTGTAAGTGGAATCGATTCGATAACATCACGTATAGGTCGATATATGGACTTCTACTTGCAACCTTTGGTTAAAACAACACCTTCTTATCTTAAGGATACGACTGCAACTATTAAACTCCTGGAAGGGGTCGAGATAAAGGGTGACTACCTTCTCGCTACAGCGGATGTAGCATCCTTATATACCTGTATCCCTCACCACCTCGGAATAGAAGCTGTCCAACATTTCCTTGATCGTGAACATACCATTGTAGAAGTGCAGAAAAAGTTCATTATTGAGTTGCTGGAATTCGCAACCACCCACAACTACTTCTGGTTTGACCAGAAGTATTATCTCTAAAGACGTGGCGTGGCTATGGGGGCCAAGTTTGCCCCCAGCCTCGCCAACCTCTTTATGACCAAATGGGAGGAGGACGTCTATCATGATCAACATCCGTCCCTTGTCCTTTGGGCTAGGTACATTGACGACGTCCTCCTCCTATGGGATGGTTTGCGACAGAGTCTGGAGGAATATTTCTCCTTCTTGAACACCAACGAACGCTGCATTGCATTTACGTTTGATTCCAGTCCTGTGAAGATCACATTCCTTGACTTGGAGATTAGACTTGAATCCAGACATTTTAAATTCCAGACACATTTTTTTAGGGCCACTGATAGAAATAGTTTTATCCCCACCGACAGTTGCCATCATAAAAGTTGGCTTAATTCTGTCCCACGTAGCCAGTTCCTGCGGTTACGTAGGAACTGCACCAACAATGATGCCTATTTCTCACAAGCTTCCATGCTTAAAAACAGATTTGTTGAAAAGGGCTATAACATCACGGCAGTGGATGCAGAATTACAAAAAGTGGCATTAATAGAACGTAATTCATTATTGATGGATAAAGCCCCACGAGAACAGGATGACTCTCTTAAGTTCTCCATGATCATCGCATATTCCAACCAACACAGAGATATTAAGACCATTATTGATAGACATTGGGATGTACTTAAGAGTGATAAAGTTCTAGGACCCATCCTACCAGAAAGGACTAAAGTCATCTTTAGAGGAGCCCCTACGCTCAGGAATAGTATTGCTCCCAATATCGTCGATCCTCCACGTCGCCCCGAGTTTTTTCAAGATATGAAGGGGTATTACCCGTGCAAGAAATGCAGTGTTTGCTTGGTAAATACTAATGGACGATCCAAATCTTTGGAGTTCAGGTCCACTAATACAGGCCGCAGCTATCCCATCAAATCCTTCTGCACTTGTGCCACTACTCATGTGGTATACCTTATCACCTGCCCGAGCGGAAAACAGTATGTTGGTCGCACCATACGGGCCTTTTCCGTACGGGTAGGTGAACATGTTGCCAAAATTGTGGGTAGCAGCACCAAACACACAGTCCCACGACATTATAGGGAATGCCACCAACGTAACCCTAAGGGTACCCAATTCATGATAATTGACAAATATGTACCACCTTGGAGGGGAGGAGCCAAAACAAGAGGGGTCTCCCGGCTAGAGGTCTATTGGATATATGAATTGAGCACGTATGTTCCATATGGCCTCAATGTCGAATGGGACATAAATGCCTTCATTAATAAGTCTTGATGTCCTATTATGCTATGTGCCCCTGTTCCATCACGGCTCCGTTGTTTCAATTTTTATTTTAACAAGTTTTATCCTTTTTTTACTTTTAATTTTTTTTATTAAAGTTCTATAGGCTTTTAAGTTTAAGTCTATGACATCCAGTTTCATTAGACTGTAGTTGCCATACATACACTTACCACAGATCCAAATTCCATGACCGTGTATAGTAACATATTTTAACCCACAGGTTTACTCTCTTTTTCCTGTTTTACCCAAGTGAACCGCACTATTTGTCACCTTAATAGGTGACTTTGATTTGTTGCCTGACACTGACATCTATTTATATCCCATCCCCCCGATTTTTTGTTTTTCACATGGGCATCTCTGTGCACGTAATCCCAGCCTCGGCTGGCTTCGCTGGCACACTGAGTTTGATAGCGATGATGTCAGCCTTGGGCGCCAACACGCCTGATTGGCTCACTTGACCCCCATGTGATTACACATCGGACGATGCGCTCCAGTCTCTTCTGTCTCTATGAGGCTTAGAGCGCATTTAGTCATTGACACTCGTCACGAGGGCGGACGCGCTGTGATAACAGCTTAGCGCCTGCCCGCGTTAGACGGCTAGACGTCACTATCCGTGTACGTCCTGACGTCACTATGCCTGTACGTCCAGCGCTGCTCTCCAACTAGCCCTTCAGAGTGAGTCCTGGAGCACACGCCGTTTACATGCTACCTCCATACCCAGAAGTCATTCGTAATTGATGACTTTTTTGAAGTTGGAGCCGTGATCAAGGTAGGGGGGCATGGCTATATATTGTGTTCTATTATAGCAGTTGGTCAGCATCCCAGATGATCGCTTGATCGAAACGCGTCGGGTCTTCTGCTGACTTTACTGCTAGACGTTTTTACATGTTTCTGATATGTCTGCTGAAATGTGAATGCAACCAATTGTATCTTGAATAATACAGTACAATTACCATACGTTATCACACTATGTCTGCATCCATTTCTTTCCTCTCCTAACTGCTACATCTGAGCATTCTGGATCCTCTGTAAAGAACCCACGATTCCTATGTATTGGTCCTGGTATTATTACACCTTTTGGTCTCTCATCTATCGTATGAGAAGCTGATCTATATTCAAATCCCATCCCTGTTGCCCAATGGAAGGTTGATGTCCGGATACCATCATATTAAGCCTGAGTGACTCATTAAGTGTATACTTAGCTGAGTCCACGCTTTCCGGTAAGCCTCCCATTTTTCTTTGGTGGTGGATCTGCTATCAAAATCTTCTTCACCTATTGTCACGTTTTTTGGACACTTTGAATCAATCATTTTGAGATTTATCTGTTATTCATATCTATTGATATGATCTTTTCGAACACTTGGTGATTAGTTTATGTGATGCTTCACGTGTTATACTTATTATTTTATTCTAAGTCTATATGATGCTTTGCAGTGTTATATGGTTATTTCTTACATAATTTCAGCGCTACACTTTTTTTTTTTTGTTTCCTGTTGCAGAATCGATCCAATTCTGTGGTGTTGGCAGCTAATTTATGTTTAGTTAGGTAGCGCGGTGTTATATGCACATTTGTATATATATTTTCGCCGCATTAGCTTCCCAGGCCCTACACAGGGAGGTCACGGCCCGCCGATCCATGGGATCTTTCAGGTTGCTTGCATCCTCAAAAGACAGGTCGGATTGTTTAGAAACCTGTGCAAGAGGGGCGTCCAATCTAGGCGTCTTAAAAAACCTAGATTCCTCTTCGTCTTTGAAGGGACAACGCCGCTTCCAAGTCGGAAATTTTTCCAGTCTTTTCTCTGGTTCGGCCACTCTCTCAGAATGATGTCCTTGAGGGACTGGTGGACCGGGATTGTCTTAGGCTGGATCTTAACTAAGCCCTGGTACAATTTATCCTGGGTGGAAAATTGTTCCGTAGGCTGGGGAATATCCTCAGAGGCGTTTACTGCTCCAAGGAGGCTTCCCATCTCCTCCGCCGAAAAGATAAATCTGCCTGCCCTCGCATCCTCATCCTCTGCCTGGTTATCTGCCTGATCTTCCCGCTGAGGGAGGATTTCTGAGTCCTCGGAGTCTGACACTAAAGACCCCCAAGATTCCTGAGGAACCCGGAAAAAATGCGAGGAAGAGGAACTCTCCTGAGACGAGGTCCCTGCTGTGGGGGGCTCCGACTCCCTGCTTTTAAGAGACCCCTGTAACTCTTTAAGGGTAGAGAGCATTTGTGACTGAACCTTCAGAAATCCTTTCATGATTTCAGAGGTTTCCTTCCCAGCTAATTTCTGAATGTATTTGGCACAGAAGGGTTTGGAACAACCTAAGGAAATAGCCACACTTTTTAAAATAGGCAGTCTCTTTGGAAGAGCAGCTAGCACCCCCCCTGGGCAGTGATGTCCTCCCCTAGGAATGAACACACACAAGTCAGCATAAAATCACACAGGGGGAAATACAGTTTGGGTCCCAGCCCACCATGTCCCCAGTGCAGGAAAGGTAGAAGACTCACCCCCCGTGGCTTCTGCCGCAGCTGTGGCCATCGATGGCCGGTCCTCTCGCTCCATGTTGCGGGAGGAACGGGCGCTTCTCTCTCGCTGCTGCATTGCGCTGTCTCCGGGCAAAAACCTGAGCCCCACTAGCATGCTGGAGCCGATGGTAGCCGCCATCTTTACGGCGCTGGACCCGGAAGTGACGCGGACGCACGTGACATCACCTTGCGCCAGTCGGCTTGCCTAGCCGCCGGATTCGGCGCAAAATTTGAATATGGAAGGCACCTCCACCTGCCGACCCCAGCAGCCAGGGACCCACAGCGTCCAGAGAGAGCCTAGCCGCAAACCTCAAAGGTAAGGGGGAAAGGCTCGGCGAGAGAGAGGTATCCAGCCCCTGGTGCTCCAGGATAGCCACTATCCCAAGGAGACACCAGTACTCAGGGGGGAATCTTCTGAAGTTTCTTCCTCGTAGACCCCCTGAGTAAGAAGGGACCCCCTGGAAGATAGGAATCTGACCGGACCCAAAGGCTACCCAGTGCCTGCGGTCTGGTTCCCAGGGGGGGACCGCCAGCCCCACGCCTTAGGTCAGGAAAAATAAAAAATCGTTTCCCTGTAGTGGAAACACAATCAAGAACTGTGGAGCACGGGAGGGGGCGGGGTTTTTAACCTCTTTTTTGATTGCGTTTCCTGTCAGGTGAAGCCAGTCATCTCTCAGGGTGCCGTCCTGCAACACGATTGAGAAAGTTAATTTTTTCCAAAAAAAGTGCGCTTGTAAGACCGCTGAGCAAATACGGTGTGACAAAAAGTATTGCAATGACTTTCATTTACTTTTTGTGCATTATACGGAATGGGTACTTTGTTTCACTTTAACCACTTAACCCCCGGACCATATTGCTGCCATTGGGCCAGAGCACTTTTTGCGATTCGGCACTGCGTCGCTTTAACTGACAATTGCGCGGTCGTGCGACGTGGCTCCCAAACAAAATTGGCGTCCTTTTTTTCCCACAAATAGAGCTTTCCTTTGGTGGTATTTGATCATCTCTGCGGTTTTTATTTTTTTGCGCTATAAACAAAAATAGAGCGACAATTTTGAAAAAAATGCAATATTTTTTACATTTTGCTATAATAAATATCCAAAAAAAATATATAAAATGTTTTTTTTCCTCAGTTTAGGCCGATACATATTCTTCTACATATTTTTCGTAAAAAAAAAAAAAAAAACGCAATTAGCGTTTATTGATTGGTTTGCGCAAAAGTTATAGTGTTTACAAAATAGGGGGTAGTTTTATGGCATTTTTATGAATATTTTTTTTTTTTACTAGTAATGGCGGCGATCGGTGTTTTTTTTCAGTACTGCGACATTATGGCGGACACTTGACACTTTTGACACATTTTTGGGACCATTGGCATTTTTTTTAGCAATCAATGCTATAAAAATGCATTGGATTACTATAAAAATGCCATTGGCAGTGAAGGGGTTAACACTAGGGGGCAGGGAAGGAGTTAAGTGTGTTCTAACTGTATGGGGGGGGTGGACTCACTAGGGGAAATCACTGATCTTCTGTTCATACATTGTACGCGCGCGGGACTCGGGGGCGAGCGGGGACGCATGCTCCGGCGGCGCGCACGCGCCCCCTAGTGGACGCAAAGTAGCCGACGTAGAGCTACGGGCTCTCGCACAGGAGAGCCACATTCCCGCAGTATTATGACGGCGGGCGGTCGGCATCTATTTAAGTGTAACTTTTTATTTTATTTTTGCACAGCAACAATTATTTGCTTCACTAATTTTATATAATATATATATATATATATATATATACACACACACACAATTATTTGGCTCGACCATTTCCTCTTGCATATTTAAGAACGGGTGCAACATTAAAGCCCCTTAAAAAAAAAAAAATATTAAAAGCCAGCAGCTACAAATACTGCAGCTGCTGACTTTTAATATTAGGACACTTACCTGTCCTGGAGTCCAGCGGCGTCCGCAGCAGAGGATGAGCGTTCGCTCGTCTCTCTGCTGCTTCCCCCTCCATCCACGGTGAGGGAACCAGGAAATGAAGCGCTCCGGCTTCACTGCCCAGTTCCCTACGGCGCATGCGCGAGTCGCGCTGCGCCCGCCGATTGGCTCCCGCTGTGTGCTGAGAGCTGAGAGTTCCCAGCACACAACAGGAAAAACCTGTCTTTTGACCAAGACTGTCTTTAGACAGGTATCTGCACCCCCCTGAAAGGTGTCAAATGTGACACCGGAGGGGGGGGGGGAGGGTTCCGATCAGCGGAACTTCACTTTAGGGTGGAGATCCGCTTTAACACCAATCCCATTAACACCAATGTGGGGCAAAACTTCTCCACCAAAACCAAAGAAGGGGCATTGATTTTTCCCACAGATGCCAGGACCTTTTCTACTTCTAATGGCCAAGTCGACCCTCCTAAAATTTGAAGGACAGCAAACTGGCCCTTTGTTTAGAAAGTTTGGAGACCCCTGCTTTAAATAGCAGGTGTTTCTGCATGTGAGAGATGTTCACTCTCTCCAAAAGAGCAGCATAGCTCTTGGTATCTGAGTGCTGTGGGCCAGGGATTTAGCAATTTGTATGCCGCACATACAAATGGCTTCCATAGGGTTAACTGGAGAGCATGAGGATGGTATTTGTAATAGAAAGCACACAATCTCTTTAACATGCAACAACGATGTGTAACAGTGCAGATTTCATTCGATAATAAATAACACGTCAGGGAAGGTATTAAAGTATCACTAAATCCACATCATAAAAATATTAATAAATGCTGCATTACATGCTGTTCATACTCTACCACTATGAAATTTGTGTTTTGTATTCTGCTGCTCGCCATCTCCACCTTCTGTGCATGTCCCTAATTCAGCTAGGCCACAGGTGTCAAACAAGGCCCGCAGGCAGAATCCAGCCCTCCAGGCCATTTCATGTGGCCCTCACACCTCTCCTGTAACTGCAGGAGAGCTCCAGCCCTAATCTGGTCCTACTCCAGACCCTTACTTTCTGCTTTCAAGCAATGCATCTAGCTTCTTCCCAGCAGCAGCATAAGGAAAGGGGGTGCACTGTGATGTAAATGAGAGTGGGGGACTCAACTTCTGATGGTGGGGTGGCTCTTGACATCTAATGGGAAGGGACACCCTGGACATCTAATCTTACAGATACAACCGGCCCTTTTGAGGGCAATCGTAATGCTGATGCGGCCCATGATGAAATTGAGTTTAACACCCCCGAGCTAGGCATTTTGCAGCTCTGGCGACAACTCTGCATATACTCAGTTTTCAGTCAGTTTCACATTTGAGCAGCCCACATAGGGTCACGCACGAGGATGTATACAGAGTGGTAAATGACAGTCCACTCCCTCCTTCCTCCACGCCCACTAACCACCTAAACATAATCAGGGAATGACATTACATTTAGATTAATGGTGGCTTGACTATTCGGGGTGATGACCGGATGTAGGAGCGTGCGTGCGTGCTGAGTGTGCGAGTGGACATGTCCTCCCGCTAGGCTCTCATCCTCCTCCTGCCTGATGGACTGCCCGATGAACTAGAGGATCGAGTGAGGATCGAGTGCCTCCTCGCGTTGTCTCGCCCATCCAGTGCTACCTCTGCCTTCTTAGTACAGCAGCGGCCGGCGCATAACACGGGGAATAACCCCCCGCCGAAACTAGAGCCCCCTCTCCCTCCCTGCCATTCCTTACCGGCTCCAGCGGGACCTCGAGGCGCTGGGCACGCCTGCGTCCCGGTTCGGACATATGGACACTCGGAGAGGCTGTGACACGGGAACGGGGGTTGCGCCTGGTGCCTGGGCTGTCCTCGTGAGCTGGGAGTTAGGGGTTCCAGCCTATGGTTCCGTGACCTGGATACAGCGCCCCCTCGTGGCGCCAAACGGAAGCCCCAGCCTCCAAACAACCAGGTATTAAGAGACGTGGATTGAGTGACGGGATTAGAGAGCTTTCCTCCCCCTAACAAGCCCGCAGCAGCAGCAGCAGGCTGCATACTATAAACTGTGTGCATTATTCACAGCGCAGTCAGTGCATATAAAGTATAAAGTATACAGCACAAAGTCTATATAGAGGCTTTATCCTTGGACACCTCGTCTGCGTGAGCACACCTCATTATCTCTGACGCATCAGTGCTGCTAGCGCTGCACCTCGATTTCTACTGCATGCTGGTGTTGCGCTCCTAGAGGACGCATACCTGTCTATTTTTTTTTTACTGCAACTAAAAATTTAGGGTGGAGGCGGGTGGAGCTGTGTACAGTTTGCAAAGAAGGTTCTTTGTAGGTTATACAGCTCCCTTCTCCCCTATAATAGCCAACTATTGTTTCTTATCGCTTCCTGGTTTATTGCCGGATTACTGTTGCAGAGGAGAGACATCATCGCATTGGGTACGCCACGGCACTTGCCGGTTTGGGCTAGGATATCCTTCACCGTGATCCAAGGGATGTCGAACACCAGGTCCACCAAGAGCAACCAGGCCGCCGCTGCTAAATTAGAACGTTTTGCTCACACCCCTGCTATATCGCCAGCTAAAGGGCATCCACCTCCAGCAGTATCACAACCCAAAGTGCTGACGGGGTCATCCCTAGAAAGAAGGAGCTACGGACAAGCAACCACAAAAGCACTTACCACGGCCAATACGGCAAACTCCAAAACCGTGAGTACCAAAGGGCTGGGCCCAGAATTTGTTGGTATTGTAAATATGCCTGTCACTCCTGGAACGGTCAGTGGCCCCGAGCTCTTAGCAGTAGATCCAACCCCAGATGGGGAACCTACCCTCAGGGAGGTACTCAGTGCAGTTAACGCATGCAGAGACTATATGGCCAGCTTTGACACCCAGCTCACAGGGCTTAAAGAAGAATTGCTATCCATGAGGCAGGAACTGCATAGAACTGTGGCCAGAACCAATGCACCAGAAGACAGGCTAAGTGCACTAGAAGATACCCTTTTTCCATTACAAGGGGAATTAACAGGGCTACAAGAGTTAACAGCCCTCCAAATAGTTAAACTAGATGCTTTGGAAAACAGATTGCGCAGGAACAATGAGAGAGTGGTAGGTCTACCTGAAGGTTGTGAAGGCACAGATCCTATATCCTTTATGGAACATTGGTGTAGGGAGACTTTTGGCCCGGATAGCTTTTCGTCATTCTTCGCGATAGAAAGAGCCCACCGGGTCCCCTTCAAAGCATTCCAACAGGGGAAACAGCCTAGACCGTTTCTTCTTAAAGTCCTTAACTATACAGACAAGGTAACCTTGCTCCAAAAAGCCCGAGAGCTGGGAGCGATCTCTTATAAAGGAACCAGGATATCAATATATCCAGACTTTTCACCTGACCTACAGAAACGCAGAGCCGAGTTCATGCCCGTTAAGAAGTCCCTACAAAAATACAAAATTCCTTATGCTCTTTTGTACCCGGCCCGGCTCAGAGTGGTAGCCTTGGACAGGACTCTTTTCTTTAATGATCCCACTGAAGTAGGCAGCTGGTTGGAGCAGAACAAAGCCGCCCTAGAGATCAACAGGGATGGGAGAGGGTAACCAGGCCCTCTCCAAGGACCAATAAACAGTATATGCTGTTCATCGGCTATTGCTTAACATGGGGGGGGGGCATTACAGAAACAATATTAAGTCTTTAAAGCCTTATATTGATGGGGTTTTATTTTTATATTTTTTCCCTAAGTTGAGAACTGGGGGCCCTCCCCCCCCCCATTTTTTTTTCTTCTTCTTTTTTCCCTTCCTCTTTCCCTTTCTGCCACACACTGATTGCGAGCTCTGGGTTTGCAGTCGAGGCGTTCTCCCTACCCCCCCCTCCCAATATCATCAAGGGGATGGGGGGTAGGGGAGAGAAGGGAAAGGGATCCTGCAACAAGTTGTAGATTAATTCAACGTCACTTATGATTTTATGATGTAATATTGTCTTTCCACTTAGTAGTTTTGTAAGTTACCTACGGTATTTCTGGAAGGAGGTGGAGGGGGAGGGAAAAAAAAAAAACCGCACATTTTTGAAGGGGCAACTTAGGAGTGGTGGCGCGCTCCTATTCAATGCCTAACACTAAGGCTATATTGTTCATGCACTTACATATATATAGTTGCACATTAACGTTATCCTTAGGGGTCCTTTTTTTCTTTTTCCAACTAACAGTTAATATCAACTTCGGATGAGGGAGGGGGGGAGAGAGAGGAAGGGGGAGGTAAGGGAGGCTAAAATTGGTTCATTTATGGCTAAAGTCGAACTTGAATTCAATGCTTATGATCATTTTATGTAATGTTGTTTTGGTATTTATGTTCTTTTTTTTTCCCCTTTTCCCTATTGTATTTCTAAAAACATGCACACTCACGACGGGGGAACCTTAGGATTGAGGATGTCTTCCTGTTCCTATTTAATATTTAACACTAAGTCTACATTGTTCATATAGATACACACATAAGCTACACGAAAAATATATCCTTAGGGGGTGGGGAGGAGACATAGGCACCCCGGAGAGTTTCCTAGGGTACTTCCAAAAACACGTACATATATATATGTAGGGGTACCATAGCGTTGGTGCTGTGCTCTTATTCTAAGCTTAATACCAGGGTTGTTGTGCCTTCATATATACACATCCACAAGTACCATGTAAACTAGGCCCCCTTTTTTTTTTCCTCTCTCTGTTTGGTACTAAATGTCAACATAACATTTTAAAAACTTGTGTAATTTGGCTTCAAATATGGACAAACTGTATTTGTATCTCACGCCATCCATGGGGGAACTATGTAACATGGCCTTGGCACACAGGCACTAATGAGAGTTTCCTACGGTACTCCCAAAAATACGTACACATATGTAGGGGTACCATAGCGTTGGTGATGTGCTCCTATTTAAAGCTTAATACCAGGGCTGCTGTGCTTTCATATATATACATCCACAAATAGCACGTAATCCAGGCCCCTTTTTTTTTTTTTTTCTCTTCCATATCGTTTTTTGAAAAAACACGCACATTCACGATGGGGCACCTTAGGATTGGGGATGTGTTGCTGTTCTTATTCAACACTTAACACTAAGTCTACATTGTCCACACATTTACACACACAAGCTACATGTACAATATATCCTTAGGGGGTGGGAAGGAGACATAGGCGTCTCTGAGAGTTTTTTAGGGTACCTATAAAAACACGTATATTTATGTAGGGGCACCATTGCGTTGGTGATATGCTCTTATTGGAAGCTTAGTACCAGGGTTGTTGTGCTTTCATATATATACAGCCACAAGTAGCACGTAAATTAGGCCCCCTTTTTTTTTTTTTTCTCTTTTTTTTCTTTTCCTAGTTGTGTAAAGCTACTACTTGACTCCCGAGAACTGGGAGGGGGAGAGAGCACGCGCTGTATGGGTCAGGGGGATGAATGTGAGAGTGAGAATAGCGGTCACTGGACCAGCCCCGAAGGGAAGCCCTAGAGGGCAAGGTGGCAAGGGGGAGGGAGGGTGGGCCAGGGGAGGGAGGGACGCTTTTAAGGGAGGGTTAAGTGAGCATACATTCAGGGTTCTACAGGTTGCGACAACACAGCTAGGGGTGTTAGGGTTTTTACGAGTGGGTCGGTTGCCCGGCTATCGTGTCTATTATAGCAAATGGGCAGTGGATCCGCATCTGCGTGGCAACATTTTTGCAAACCGGTTTAATATTTCAACCATTACCGATGCAGGATAAACTACTGGCTATTACCTCCTGGAATGTACGAGGTCTGGGCGATCCAACTAAAAGAGTTGCAGTCATGTCGCTCTTGGAGGATGGAATGCCGGGACTAATCTGCCTCCAGGAGACACATTTGATCAAGGATACAGCCTTGCGTTTGAACAGCCGCAAATTTCAAGCCCAGTTCCATTCGGTACACTCGTCCTATTCAAGAGGAGTGAGTACCTTGATCGGGAGGGGAGTGACCTTTTCCTGTTCCAAATCGTGGGTGGATGATCAAGGCCGTTTTATATTCCTTCTCTGCTTGATCGAGAACAGGCCATATGTTATAGCTAATCTGTATATTCCCCCCCCTTTAAGTTAGATGTCTTATATTGTCTTATTAAATTCACCCTCGACGCCCCAGAGATTCCCATCATAGCGGTTGGTGATTATAATGAAGTCCTCGACAATAGTATTGACAGATTCCCCCTGGATCGCCAATATTCATGCTACTCCAGTTCCCATGATACGTTATCTAGAATAGATATGGCCCTGTGTAGTGACGGGGTTATGCCCCTGGTCAAGGCGATACGCTACGGCCCTAGAGGGGTCTCAGACCACTCCCCACTGGTCTTAATATTAAGGACAGGGCTCAAGTCTCCTTTTAAAGAATGGAAGATCAAACCAGGTTGGCTAGAGCTGATCGGTGAACCACAGACCCTGATGTCCCAATTAGCAGAGTTCATGACTATAAACCAGGTGACTGCACCCATGGGAGTGGTTTGGGACTCTCTAAAAGCTTTTGCAAGGGGCCTGCTAATCCAACAGGTTGCTAGGGTTAAAAAGACAGGGAGGATGGAAGAGATTAGGCTGACTAATGAGATCGCTCAAGCAGAACTGAGCTTTATTGAGGAACAAACGGCAGCTAGGCGGGCAGTATGGCTAGCAAAACAAGAAGAATATAGAACATACACTTTAAGAATAGCGGAGAACAAGAGAACTTTACAAAGGCAACAACAGTTTGGAGAGGGCGAGAAGGTAGGACATATGCTAGCTCTTTTGAGTAGAACTAACTCTCCCCCATCAAATGTCTCAGTAATTAGGACATCGTCGGGCGAAATTACAACAGACGGCCAGGAAATTTTAAAAACATTCTTTCTATATTATAAAGAACTATATAAGTCCAAAAGGGTACCGGCGAATGGTGGGATGGAATCTTTTTTTCAGAAAATAGAAGTCCCTACACTGTCCGTCAATGACAGGCAGGAGCTAGACGCACCAATTACTCTAAAAGAACTCCAACAAGCAATAGGTGATATGCCAAACCAGAAATCGCCCGGTCCGGACGGGCTCCCTATTGAGATATATAAAAAGTTCGGAGAGCAATTGCTCCCAGAGCTGTTGAGGACTTACAAGGGAGCGATGAGAGAGGGAATGCTCCCCCACTCGATGAACGAAGCAACTATTATTGTTATTCAAAAGGAGGGAAAGGACCACCTGGACCCCTCATCGTATCGCCCAATCTCCCTATTATCATCAGATATAAAAATCTTAGCTAAAATTCTCGCAGCCAGATTAAATAGATGCATTACTAAACTCATTCATCCAGACCAGTCTGGCTTCATACCAGGCAGGGCAACTAGTATTAACATTAGGAGAACCTTTTCAAATATACTTACCCCGACAGGCATCATAGGGACTAGAGCCATATTGTCCCTCGATGCTGCCAAGGCTTTCGATAGCCTCGAGTGGGCATACCTTTGGAAAGTACTCAATAGCTTTGGGTTTGGCCCGCTCTATGTAAACTGGGTTAAGCTGTTATATGGCCGACCAAGAGCCAAGGTCAGAATCAATGGCGAGCTATCTGAGACCTTTCAACTGGAACGGGGGACGAGACAGGGGTGTCTGCTGTCCCCCCTTCTGTTCGCCCTCGCAATGGAACCATTGGCCATTATGGCCAGGGCGAGGTCGGACATAATGGGGTTCAGAAGACACCAGAGTGAAGACAAAATTGCACTTTTTGCAGATGATGTCTTATTTTTTCTTGGGGATGTTGAAGGCTCGCTAGATAAAGTAATGCAACTAATGGAGGAATTTGGACAGTTCTCAGGTCTCACGATCAATTGGTCGAAGTCAGCCCTGCTACCGGTTGACCCAGTAGACCCCCCACTTGTTATCAAGCCTCTCCCAAATATCTATTAGCCCCAAGATCAAGTATCTAGGGATTTGGATATCAAAAGATGTCACCCACTTTCTTACTTTAAACCTAGACCCTTTATTATTAAAGTGGAAAAACAAATGCGAGATATGGAAAAGACTGCCCTTGTCCGTTGCAGGACGCTGTAACTTAATCAAAATGATCTGGCAGCCACAACTATTATATCTGTTACATAACTCGCCAATATGGATAGGACATAAGTGGTTTAAAAAGATAAACTCATTATTTAGAGATCTGATTTGGAAGGGAGGGCAACCTAGGATAAGTCTACAAACTTTACAACTGCCGGTCAAGGAGGGGGGAATGGCGGTTCCCCATCCAAAACTATACTTCCTGGCAGCACAACTGCAACACTTGTTCGGATGTGGAACCGTAGAAAGAAGTGAAAGTCATAATCGTCTTCTACTGTTAGAAAACCCACATCACTTACTAGTGGAAGCCCTAGAAGCAGATCACTTCTGCTATAATCACGCAATCACAAAATTAATTATCAAAATATGGCACACAACCAAAACAATCCTGGGGTATGTGGGCCCGTCAAAATTTTCTCCCCTCTGGAATAACAACAATTTCCCGGAGATGTTAAGCATAGAAGTCCCGAGGGACTGGGTAAATAAAGGCATAGGCCGCTTAATGCACATATTTAAGGGAAATGTTATGAAGTCATTCCAAGACCTAGCAAGGGAATTTAATATCCCAAATAAATCTTTTTTTAAATATCTTCAGGTTCGCCACGCTATACAAGTACAATTTGCCGCTAAAATAGTTGAGTGGACACAGATGCCTGCCCTCTCCTCTGTTATTGAGGCAACACAAGCCAAGGGCTTAATTCCCACAATCTACGGCAGCCTGGGAGCGAGGGCATTAAGTAGAGAAGGCCTGCGGAAGTGCAAAGTGGCCTGGGAGAATGATTTGGGTACAATCTCCCCAGAACAGTGGGACAGAATCCTCCGTCAAGGAGTCTGGGCGTCTATTGCCCCGGCCCAAAGACTGTCTCACTTATTCTTATTATATAGGGTCTATCACACCCCTCATAAAATGTTAAGGTTGGGATGGAGACTCAATAACGAGTGCCCAAGATGCAACGACAAAGGAGACCTTCTTCATATGGTCTGGAAGTGCCCAAAATTATATAGTTACTGGGAGGGTATTATAACACGGATAAATGAGAAATTTAGTTCTGCCCTTGCTCCAGCAGCTAGGATCTGCCCTTTGGGCTGTATGGACGATACCAAAGTACCGCAAGGTACCCTCGAACCCATACTGAGATGCCTATTCCAGGCGTGCAAAGTAATTGCTCAAAAATGGCAAGCTCAGGCGCCCCCATCTATAGAGAACTGGTTAGCAGCGATGAAACAAACAATCTCAAATGAAAAGGTATACTATATCACTCAGGGGAAGCATGATAAGTTCCAAAAAATATGGAGAATATGGCAGTCAACAGACGAGGAATTAGGGTAGGTACCCCGACACTAGAGCTAATGCACATGGAGCGGGCCTACACGCAGGCCCCTATGTGCCTGCTCTCACCCGAGTCAATCATTAAACAAGAAAAGGCGGCAACCAACCACAATTAAACCTACCTGGCACCAGGTCTGTATGCTCACAAGGGTGGGTTAGGGGAAGGTGGGGGGGTGGGAGAGGACTATATCAAACACAACATTTTCTTAACAGTGCACTAGGCATTAAACTTACAGGTGCATAGCCATTAGTCATGTTAACATTTAAGTATGTAACCTGATAATCAAACCGTTTGTACACCTGACTTATGGATATATGCATATGTAAAGCAGTGATAAAAAAACAAAAAATAAATGATTATAAAAAAGATTAATGGTGGCTTCATCTCGCCTTTATGCTATGACACTGGCTAGAGCATAGGTCTTCAAACTATGGCCCTCCAGTTGTTCAGGAACTACAATTCCCATCATGCCTAGTCATGTCTGTGAATGTCAGAGGTTTACAATGTCTCATGGGATGTGTAGTTTCGCAACAGCTGGAGGGCCATAGTTTGAGGATCCCTGGGCTAGAGGGTCGTGACACAGTCTGACTCAGAAATCCATCCACACCATGTTATTTTCCTGGTGCCTCCCTGGCAGCATACCTGTTATAGAGCTCCGCCTCGACTCCTCCTTCAGGACTAGTGTGGTGGAAATTTGAAGATGTATTTATTATGTATTGTCATAATTGGCACCCAGTCTTGACACTTCCCCAACCCGCTCTAAATAAAGCTGACTGTGGCAGTCCCGAGGCTGGTTGACTCTCGTCTGGTAGTAGAAAATGTCTTGAGGTTGGAGTGTGATGGTTGCGGCATGGGCGTATATCCACCAGCGAGGGGCCCCTCTGTGCATTTAGCACAGACGATCGTGGAGGGGGATGCGTTCATTTCGCAAGCACACTAGTGGCTGTAGACAGATGTACGCTCTTATCTGGGTCATGTCTGATCAGCAGGATTTGGGGTTCTTAGCGTACATCTGTAGATAGCCTCAATAAGGGTATAATCTTTATATGCATTATTCTATGGAATGGCGCAGATTAAAGGTTCTATCAGCGTATAGTTTGAGGGCTTGTGAACGCTTCTGGGGTCAAGGGGGGCACATGCACACCCTGACCGGACACGCCCATAAGACTTTAGCCAGCATTGTTTGTATTTCTATTCATTGTATTGTATTCATTGTATTCTATTCTATTCTATTCATGTATTCAATGTGACTTCCTGTCAGAGGGAATGCTTTGTTCTGTGTATAGAAGACATCTGGTGATGTCGCCTCCCATGGGGAGAGGCGACTTACTGGTGATGACTTCCTGTTTTGTGTAAATAAAAGAGCCATGCTCAGGCCTGTGGCTGGGAGAGGATGGCAAGAATGGTAACTTGAACAGCTGTTGTAATGTCTGCTTACTGGATGAATGGCAGGGAATATATGGTGAGTAAATCTTTTAGCTTAAACATGGCATTATTTCATTTAAGATCGGGAATGTGCTTTAGAGCACAAGGCAAGATGGCGGTGTGGTCTGCACACCCCCAGATTGCCTTTCCTCATACCTTCTCGTGCTGGTGATAGTATGGTCACGCTTCATTTAACCAGTTAATAACCGTCTCATAGCCGAATTACGGCTACAAGGCGGTTCCTTAGCTCTGGGAGGAGGTCTATTGATGTCCTGCCAGAATCGCACTCCCGCACACCCCTGGGGCACGCACACAGGAATGTCCATGACCACCGGGTCCCGGCGCATCACGGATCGCGGTAAATTGATAGCGGCCGTTTACCACGTGATCGCTCCGTCCAATGACGAAAATAAAAACCGCAGAGGTGATCAAATACCACCAAAATAAAGCTCTATTTGTGGGGGGGGGGGGGCGTCAATTTTGTTTGGGAGCCACGTCGCACGACCACGCAAATGTCAGTTAAAACGACGCAGTGCCGGAAGCTGAAATTTCGCCTGGGCAAGAAGGGGGTATATGTGCTCAGTAAGCAAGTGGGTAAAGATAAAAAAAAATCCTAAATAGCTTCCTTTACTCACTTACCTCATCCTTCGATTTTGCTTTTAAATGTCCTTATTTCTTCTGAGAAATCCTCACTTCCTGTTCTTCTGCCTGTAACTCCACACAATAATGCAAGGCTTTCTCCCTGATGTGGAGTGTCGTGCTCACCCCCTCCCTTGGACTACAGGAGAGTCAGGACCAGGGGAGGGCTGGCAGCCTTAGGCCTGGGGGGCAAGTCCAGTCAAGTGGCCCATAGAGCGTGGAAAAATGATGGATCGAGGAAAACAGTCTAAAATTTTTATGATCACAAGAGCCCGCACAGAGGCCCCCCCCCCTTTACATCAGAGTCCGCACAGAGGGCCCCCCCCTTTACATCAGAGTCCGCACAGAGGCCCCCCCCCCCCTTTACATCAGAGGGCCCCCCCCCTTTACATCAGAGTCCCACAGAGGCCCCCCCCCGCTTTACATCAGGGTCCGCACAGAGGCCCCCCCGCTTTACATCAGGGTCCGCACAGAGGCCCCCCCCGCTTTACATCAGGGTCCGCACAGAGGGCCCCCCGCTTTACATCAGGGTCCGCACAGAGGCCCCCCCCCGCTTTACATCAGGGTCCGCACAGAGGCCCCCCCCCCCTTTACATCAGGGTCCGCACAGAGGGGCCCCCCCCCCTTTACATCAGGGTCCGCACAGAGGCCCCCCCCCCCGCTTTACATCAGGGTCCGCACAGAGGCCCCCCCCGCTTTACATCAGGGTCCGCACAGAGGCCCCCCCCCGCTTTACATCAGGGTCCGCACAGAGGCCCCCCCCCGCTTTACATCAGGGTCCGCACAGAGGCCCCCCCCGCTTTACATCAGAGTCCAGAGGCCCCCCCCTTACATCAGAGTCCGCACAGAGGCCCCCCCCTTACATCAGAGTCGTGGCGGGCGGTGGCTGTGCATAGTGTCACCAGCCCGGGGGAGATTTCCACCCTGCCAGCCCTCCCCTGGTCAGGACGCTCTCTACATTACAGATAGAGAAAGGAGCTGTGTGTTAGTGGGTGTCCTGACTCTCCTGTATTCCAGGGGAGGGGGGAGCACTACACTCAATACCAAGGAGAAAGCCATGCATTAAAGTGTGGAGTTACAGACAGAAGAACAGGAAGTGAGGATTTCTCAGAAGAAGAAATAATGACATTTAAAAGCAAAATCAAAGTATAAGGTAAGTGAAGGAGGACTGCACTAAGGTAAAAGGAAGCTATTTAGGAAAAACATTTTTTACCTTTACAACCCCTTTAAAGTCATGACATCGCAAAAATTGGCAGTAATTAAGTGTGGTTTAAATACCCTGACACGGGGATAGATCAATAAATACAATACAGTACTGTCAGGGCAGGACTTACCATTGGGCTTGACTAGGCTCAAGCCCATGGGCCCCGCCCAATAGGGGGCCCTGGGCTCATTTGGGGCAAACCCCCCGTTCGCGGCAATTGCGGCAACCCCCTTTCCACAATTTCGCGGCAATCCCTTCCCAAAATTTTGCAGTAATCGTGACAATTTTGGCACCCCCCGCTCAACAACTTCGGCAGATGGAGGTATTTCTCGGAACTACTGAAGGCGGCCCTGGGAAGAGGTAAGAAAGCGGTCCAGCAGCTGTACCCCCCCCCCCGCTCAACAAGAATGATAGGTCGGCGAACTGCCCCCCCCACTCTCAACAACTATGATCAGTCGGTGGTCACCCCCCCTTCTCTGCTCCAGGGGGCCCCTTCTATTATTAAGATTATTAAGCCTAGGGGCCCCCACCACCCTAAGTCCTGCCCTGAGTACTGTACAGCGCAGTGCACGGCTATCACACTATATAAGATCAACAGCAACATGCAACGTTGCAGTGTTTACTCTAAAAAGTTTTTTTTTTTTAAATGATACTGCAAGGCTGCATTCATTCTTTATAATTGCCACTTTTAGATCACTGTTTAATGACCTTTGAATTCCAAAAACCATCACACTATGTCTACTTATCTTAAAAACGGAACATCAAACATAAGCCAGTGTTGGCTACATCACGAAATCGCAAACACCTAGAATCTAGACGGTAGCAACTCGTTCTGGTCACAGCTTACCTGCTTATAGAGCCTAAGAACACTGCTGATACACACTGAGCAAACAAGATAAGTAAGGGTAGTAGCTGCTAGTTCCGATCCTCCAGATTCACCCTGTGATGTCATAGGAAACATGTGACCAGGAAGCAGGAAATAGAGGGCGGGAACATGAAGTAAATAGGAGGATACAAGCAGAACAGATCACACTAGTGATGGGAAGTTCGACTCTTTTAACTGAATCGGTTCATTTCGAGTCACTCACTGAAATGAACCGATTCAATGAATCGATTCTTCAGTTCACTTGCTGAGTCTACTGACAAGCAAGTGAACCAAAGCTCTCACTCAACCTTCTTAAATGATTAGAATCAATAGAAGGATTCTTCACAGAAGGTTGGCAGGTCCTGGGGACATTTACTTGTATTTAGTTCCCTGCTCAGAGGACAATCATATAGTTTTAGACCACAATTTGTCAGATTAGCCAGGTGGTAAAGCACAAAAAGCTGTGTAAATGAAAAGTGGGTTTTTCTGCGTGTGAATCTCATTCTTTATTGCTACGTGCATGCCGGCACCCTGGTGTTCCGAATATTCCCTTTGATTGAAAGCTTGCAGCACCCACCTGGAGCGGTGATTTCCTTTCTTGTTCAGTTAACATTGCTAGCCATCATATTTTTCTGTAGTCTTCACAGCGCATGCACAGGGAAAAATTATCGGATTTTACTAGCACGGGCGGGCAAAGTACCCACGGTAGTAAAATCCAATCGTTAGGCTCCTTTCACACTTGTGCGACTTGAAAGTCGTGCAATTTTTGCCACGATTTTTACCGTGACTTTGATGCGACTTGAAGCAATACCTATGTAGTAATCTTGAGGTTTCTGCCTCAAGTCGCATCAAAATCCGACCAAAGTAGTGCAGTGACTACTTTAAAGTCGCTGCGACTTGAAGACACACGGATATGGATGGTACTCATTGGAAATCATGGCGTACCACTTGTCATGCGACTTTGTAGTCCCAAGTCGCAGGACAAGTCGCACAAGTATGAAAGGTGCCTCATTATGCACTGTAAAGACTACAGAAAGACATAGAAATCACATGACCAGAATGCAGAAAAATATTACTATACTGTAAAGCAGGATAAAATTTATTTTTATGTTATAAAAATGAGACGGCTCTATCATTCAGTTAAACAGCTACTAAATTAGACACATGTCCCAGAAGGGAGGTTTGTCCTATTTAACATACATATTTTCCTTAGGATAAGCTAACTAAATACTAAAGGGTTAAAGAATTAATCTGAATGAGGATATTTTCTTATTCTGACTCTTTGTCCTCTCTGGGCCAGATTCAGGAACACTTGCGCTGGAGTATTTCGATATGCGCCGCGTAACTGGGATGATGCGCCGTCGTTTCTATGTGCCCGTACCCACCAAACTAGATGCGCCCAATAACGGGTCATTTGCGACCGGCGGAACGTTCCGACGCCAGAGTATCGTCAGCGCTTATTTTCGCTGGGCGCATCAGTCGCGCCCATTGATTTCCCCTGCAAATATGCAAATGAGGGATTTTTCCCAATTCACGATCGGATTAGCACCATACGCTGGCTACATGCGCCGCGCGTATCTGGTCCGTCCGGCGCAAAGTTATTTCTACAAAAGGCTGCTTTATCTTTACTCCAGACGGTCACAGGTTAGCAGGAGAGCAGCTACAGCAGCGTTACCGACGAAACTAGCAAGCTGAACAACAACACTTGCAAGGACAACACCTCTGTGTGCCAACATGCCAGGGCAATTGTGGTCCTAAGACTAGTACTGGGTCCCTCGCTACGGAGGAGGCGGGCACGTGAGAGGATATACCGCACTCGTATGAGCCTCTTTGGCATGGGGGATGAGGAGGTGTATCGCCTCTTCAGATTCAGCCTTCAGATTCAGCCCTGATGTAATACTTGAACTAACCACAACCCTGCAGGATGACATCACCAGCCCAACACACCGCTCACAAGCAGTGCAGCCACTGGTGAAGGTCCTGGCAACACTTCATTTCCTTGCCAGTGGCTCTTTTCAGCGTACAAGTGGAGTGGTGGCTGGGATGTCACAATCCTCCATAAGCAGATGTGTGCACCAGGTTGTCCCTGCAATCCTCAGACGCATGTCCAACCAGTTCATCAGACCCACCACTGAGGAGCTGCGGCTGAAGGCAATGACAGATTTCTACAACATTGCCAGATTCCCACGCACCATCGGGGCCATTGATTGCACACATGTGGCCCTACAGCCCCCCAGTGCCACAGAGCACATATACCGCAATCGGAAGCATTGGCATTCCATCAACGTACAGGTGATAGCTGATGCCCAACGCCTCATATGGCACGTCCGTGCCAAACACCCCGGGTCCAGCCATGACAGCTTCATATACCGTCAGAGCCCCATCCCAGCAGAATTCGAGCAGAACATGTATGGGGACAGCTGGCTGGTTGGTGAGTGACAAGGAGTCAGGCATGACTATCCCCTCCCGTGATGCACAACAGAATCCACATGCATGACTAACATTCTCTGTCTTTTACCTTACAGGTGAACTCTGCATATGCACTGGGACCCCATCTAATGACTCCTTTCCGAACCCCCAAACCAGAGGAGAGAGAAAATACAATGAAGCACACATCAAAACCCGTGGAGTGGTGGAGCAAACATTTGGGCTCCTAAAGTCCCGTTTCCGCTGCCTGGATAAGTCCGGGGGGACCCTATTGTATTCCCCTACCTTTGTGTGTCAGATCATCGCTGCATGTTGTATTCTGCACAACTTTGCTATGAGAAAAGGTCTGCAGATTGACATACGTGATGACCTGACCCCCGACCCACACAGTCCCCACCTGCCAGAGGACACCCAGTCTGCTGATGGAAGAGCAGTCAGGAGGGTCCTCGCCGTAGGCATCTTTGGACACTAAACCAAAACATTAATCACACAGACAGTGCACGCGTGTACACCACTGGATCACACACACCACATGACACATCGCATTGGATTAGCCCAAGTCCAGCATGTAGGAGTTGGGAGCAGCAACGCCAGCGTCAAGGCCCCAATGATGTCACTGTCCATTCACACACCTTTCACACGTCATTCATTCAGCCGTGGGGTTAACTTCACCACTACGGCCGAGGGTGACACCCCTTACTTCAGGAGGTGCCACCCTCTCACATTCACACACCATTCACACTGTCCCCTGCACTCCTGACCGTGTGCATACAAAATAAAACAAAAATCTCATACCTGAGAACCAAAAAATAAACAAAAACTCATGTCCTGAGTATAAACAATAATAATAAAA